>PVIC010015410.1:0-35228 GCA_004025085.1 Thryonomys swinderianus
GGGCCAGCCTGAACTACAAAGCGAGACCCTGTCTCAAAAAAAAAAAAGCTAAAAGTTGAATTACCCTATCATCCAGCAATCCTACTTCTAGATATGTATCCTGAAGATTTAAAATAAAAAAAGGTGTCCACATTCCCATGTTCACTGCTGCACTCATCACACTCATGATAGCCAAATTAGGGAGTCAGTTTAACTGTCCATCAACGGATGAACAGATTAAGAAAACATTCTAGATAGACACAATGGAATATTATTCAGCCTTTAAAAATCCTGTCATTTGATATAACATGCGTGGAATTGGAGAAGAAAGGCACAGAAAGAAAGATACTGTGTATTCTCAGTTATCTGTGAAATTTAAACCAGTCAACTTCATAATAACAGAGAGTAGAGAGTAGTTTTAGAGATTGGAGTGGAAGGACAGTATAGGAACACAGTGAACAAAGAATCAAAACTGAATTAGGAATTTTTAAGATCTTCTGCACAGAACATTAAGTATAGTTAAGTAGAAAAATATTTTACATTTCAGACTGTTAGGAGTAAATTGTTAGGGGTAAATTTCAAAGGCTCTCTTCCCCAAAATGTTAAATACTTGGCATGATGCTTATGTGAACTAGCTTGATTTAACTACCCCACATTGTATCTTTAAATCATGCCATTATTTTGCTCCCCATACATGTACACAACTACAGATTTTCAACTTACAAATTGAGAAACTAGCAGGGTGTGGTGGTGCATACCTACATCCCAGCACTCAAGAGGCTAGGGCAAGATAATCATCATGGGTCTGTGGCAAGCCTGGGCTACATAGTGGGTTCGAGATTACCCTCACATACATACTGAGATCCTCTCTCTAAAAATAAAAACTAAAATTACAATGTAAAAGAAGAACAGAGCTGAAATGTGAGATACAGAGTCTTTGTGTATTTCAGGGACATGGTTTAAAATAGAAAGAATAGAATTTTGAAGTCATATGTAAACAGCCTGAGACTTTCGACAGTTATAAAGTGTTAGGCGGCAAACTCATTGGCTGTGAAGTGTATGTAAAGCGTCTTTCAGCGACTGGGAGGTCCTAGTCATTTGGTGACTCTTAGTTACGTTCCCTTCGTGCCCTCTTTCCCGCCGACAAGCATCCAGCATGACTCTTCCCAGGCAGAGCTGACACTGTGTGCTCTGTGTGTGCGCAGAGCTCGTGATGCGAGAATGGTCCGAAGGGGTGGCGAGCTTGTGTGTCTGTTTTCCCTGGACCTGGCACATTCAGAAATCCGAAAGGAAGGAAAGCACTGCTCACAGACAGATGAAGAATTTTAATCTAACGAAGCCCTCACTATAAAACTGACCTTCCATTTGTATCTGCTGATTTCCCTATATTCAACCGTACCCGACCCTGACTTATCTCCTAAGCCAAGCTACATAACTGTAGGTGTGTGCTCTGAAAAGCAGATTTCCTGACCCGCTAATGAAAGTATGAATACATTCATCAAAAGTAGCTTGAAAAACTCAAGTATTAGCGGGGATACTGTTTTCCCTCCCACCACAAAGTACAATTACAGCCAGGTATTCAGGAGAAAAGGCCAAGTCTGACTTTTTTTTTCTTTTACCTTCAAAAACAATAGAAAATTCACTTTTCAGTTTCCAAATTAAAATCCGTCACTTTGACTGTATCTGTTCCTTTTGGGGTTAAAGTGAATGGTATGTGATCCAGAAAGCTGAAAGCCTGCAGACCTACTAAAATGCATTTGGGGATTTTCAGAAACCAATTATTGAGTGACAATATGATAGCCTTCAAGCTTGCTGCTGGAAATTTTTATTTAACTTATTTTCTCCCTAATGTGGTAGTAACATGTACCTATTTTCTGAAGATTGCTGAACACATCATCAAATGACAGTTCCAAAAACATTTTAAAGTTTGTTCTTTTCTCCTTTTATGTAACTTGCTCTGAGAGCTGGGAAACAGCACTAAAAGCTTCGCCTCTCTCCCGACTTCTCCCCACTCCTGCTGTTTGAAAGGGTCACCATGAAATTACAAGTTCCTGAGTCAGAATAAAGAACGACCACAAATGTCTGAGCTCGGATTCTAGAGAGAATCCGAAGCTGTCTGCAGAGATGGGGGGGCAGTCAGGCAGGAGGAGGAGCCCACAGAAAGTGCCTCTGTCACGAGGGGAGAGGTCTTCTTCCCACAGAGCAGCGCCCACCGGCCACACGGGTCTCCTTCTGACACCCACCCTTTGTTGGCGCTGTCTGAGTGGACCGAGTGTTCTTTCTCAGTTTCCTCTTGCTATTGTTCTTACACAGACTTTGTTAACCCCTTGTCCAGAAGTACAGAATTGCAATTTCAGTAAATCTGAACAAAACTATAATGTAGGCTTAAATTGCTCCAAACACACCTTTCACTCAAATATGTCTTGATGTTTCTATTCCTAACCAAAATGCAGATAGCAGGCATTTGGGCAATGCCTCTTTTCCTCTTACTGAAAGTTATAAGCTACCAGGAAGTTAAAAAAAAAAGAGAGAGAGAGAGTGGCCGGGGAATACAGTCCTTCGTTCCAACCACTCTAAGGGTTGAGTAGCCCAAGAGAGAACCTGCCAGTTTCCTCTGTTCTGAGCAAGTTTTCTTACAAGAGTGAGATCAGACATTCTCGTGTTACTCTTAGGTTCACAGAGGATTCCAGCCTCATCATCTGTGGAACTTTTTCCTTCTTCAGGTTCCTGATAGTGTTGTAGATTAGATCTCTTATTATGCTTCTGGCACCGTTTTAATCTCTTGAGTATCCATTTACCCACCAGTTGTATTTCTAGCATCTACTAAGTACTAGTCCAGGAGCTAAGACAGGAATTAAGGATGCATGAGAAATAAGCACTTCAACACATGGTGTATCAAATGCTGATGACATCTTTGGAGGAATAAGAAATGAGGACAAGGGCTGGAGGATTAGCTCAGTGGTTCCAGTGCCTGCCTTTCAAGCACAAGGTCCTGAGTTCGATCCCCGTTGACCACATATAATGCTGGGCATGGAGACTCACGCCCACCAGCAATCAATAGCACATACCACAGTGCTGGGCGTGGTGGCTCACGCCTGTAATCCCAGCACTCGGGAGGCAGAGACAGGAGGATTGCTGAGTTCGAAGCTTGCCTGGGCTACATAGTGAGCTCAGAGCCAGCCTGAACTACAAAGCGAGACCCTGTCTCAAAAAAAAAAAGAGGACAAAGGAGAAGAAAGTATTGGAGTAGGAGTTGCTGTTGAATATGGGCTGAAAAGAGAAGGCAATCTCTACAGGAGCAGACACCTGCCAAGAAAGGCAGAGAGCCCCCTCTGGGGTGGGATAGGGAGGTTGAGCCTGCAGAAGATGAAAGAAAGAAAAGAAAATGCAGTGTAACTGGAATGGAGCGGAAAAGAGCATAGTGACCAGAGATGGGGCCAGAGAGGAAGCAAGGCCAGGTCATTCTAGCTCTTCTAGATCGCTCTAAGGACTTCCGCTTGTGCTTGGAAGGCAATAAGAAGCTCATAAATGCTGTGAAGAGCGTGGACAGAGGAAGTCAGGAGTAGAAGCAGGAAATGCAGTCAGGAAGCCTGGTGGTGGTCCACACGGGACAATGGCGGCCTGTTCTAGGTTGGATGTGGCAGAAATGGCAGAAGTAATCAGACTCAGCACATATTGTAAGGTAGAGTTAGCAGAATTTGTCAGTGGAATAGCTTTAGGGTGCGAGAGAAAGGGAGGGTGTGAGACTAACCTCCAATGATTTTGACCTAAGCAACTGGAGAAGTGATGTTACCCATTTACAGAAATGGGAAGGATTTGGGGAAGAGCAGATTTATGGACACGTTTTGTTCTACTGTATCGGTCTGAGATAAGTAATGTTTGAGAGAGCACCAAATGTTGATGGACTAGTAGGGGAGCAAGTTGTGGAGAAGCAGCCACGCTAGAAAAGCAAACCTGAGAATGCACTAGAGCTCTGCTGGTCTAGGAGCCACCCACCATGACTCAGAGGTTTCTGAGGAGAGACAGAAATAGGCAAAGAAGACTAGCAGGAGCACCCAGTAACTCAGGTGTATGGGCAACCAGAAGCCACAAATCAAGTGTCCAAATTGAAGTGTAACTGCTTGGGTTTGAATTTCTGATGATCTTAGTAACTGCAGGATCTTAGGTAAGTTGTTTAGCCTTTTGGTCCTCAGTCTGCTTCTTTTTAAAATGCAAACAAAACCAGCCGTCGTGGCAGATGCCTGTAGTCCCAGCCTATGGGAGGCTGAGGCAAGAAGATTTCAAATTCAAGCCTAGTTTGAGCAAGTTAGCAATCTACCCTGTCTCAAAGTTGAGATATTCATAGGCAAATGGATGTAACTTGAGGACATAACATTCAGTAAAGTTAGTCAGACACCCTAGCTTTAATACAACATGGATTCTCTTACCTGAGAAACTCAAAGTATTATAGCAAAACAGAAGATAGATAAAAAGTAGGGAAATCTTTGTCAAATGAATGAGAGAACATGAGATGGAAGGCGGGGCAGAGAAGGGAGAAAAAGGGAATGAAGAAAAAAGAATTAAAGGTAAAATGGTGATTAAAATAGAGTTTTTGAAAATAGGAAGAGGACCAAGAGTTGGAAGGAGCAGAGAAGGAAAGGAGTAGAGGGTGAAGAAAAGAATTAAGGTATGTTTTGTACATGTGCCAACTCCCCATGACAAATGTAATCATTATGTGCTGTGAGTGTGCACTACTAAATACAAATTTTAAAAGGCCTGGGCTCATGTACCAAAAATAAAAATTAGTAGCAGGTGAAAGTATCCACCTCACTGTGTTCCTGTGAGGATTAAGTTAGTGTCTGCAAAAGTTCTTCAAACAATGCCTGGCACCAGATGCATGCTATGAAGTGCTCAGTGCAGTGGGTGCTGTTGATAAGAGAAGAGCACAAAGAAGATAACAAGTCCTTCTGATACTGGGATGCTGAGTAGTTTCCCCAGACTGTGAGTACTGCTAAAAAATTGATTTTGACCTCATTGGCAACTCAAATATGAGATATACTTTTGTATTCAAGAATAAGAGTCAAGGTCTGGTACTGTCGCCCAGTAGCCAGATTATTAATGTTTATTTTATCCTATTCTGAAGCTCTGAACCAACCAGGAGGAATATGGGCTACAAAAAAAAATAATGCAAGATGGAAGAATTGCTCTTTGACCTTGAAATGATTCAGAATTTAGCGTAGGGAAGAGAGAACTCTCTACCTGGTCCTGACTCACTGTGTGAATTTACCAGAGAAGCAATAATTTTATGAAGAGGTTGGGAATTAGTATCTGTACTGAATAAGGCATAAGCCCTCGGATTTACATCCACTCATTTCCTACTGAATTTCCATCCATGTCGACCATGTGGAATTTCTTCATAGTATGTAAAACTCCAAGCCATTCAGAAACAAGTATGTCCAGATCTGTGGCCCTGGAAGGCCAATACCCTTTGTAAAGACAGCGAATTTTGTACAGATCTTAACTCTTGATTGCAGCCATTCTAAAGGGAAGATTTCTAGAAGAGAAATGATGTATTCTGAAAAATAAAAACATCTGGCCTTATTGCTTTGATGAAGATTTGCCACCATGACCCTTTAAATATTGAACTTGGACTATAAAAATATCACTTCTTATTGATCACATGGTTATTAAAGTCAGTCAAATGCGGAATTTATATGTCAAACACTTGTAATATTTCCGTAAATATTAGGGCAAGGGGAGGAGATGATAATGCCACTGTGGAGCGTCACGTTAGATTTTTCTCAACTTTATGTAACTGATAAATAATAAAACTGTCAGTGAGAATTTCATTATATACACCCAGCACTTGTCAAAAACTGTTGTGCATCATTTATACCCATATGTGAGTGTGTATGTGTGTGTGTGTGAACCCAACAAACATACACACATATGTGCCACTGAGGAGGAAGGGAAAAATCCATGTACCTGTCCACCTACGCAGTGCTACACAGCTCTGCATCTGATAACAGCTGGGTGGGTGCGGGCAGCATCTGGATTTCTTCTTTATTTTTTTTTTCCTTAAACTCTGACGCACCCGCAGTACGAGACGGCTGTCCAGCCAGCTGGGTCCAGAGGAAATGCTGGGTTCGCCATCCGTCAACAAATACTAATCCAGTGTTGCAAGCTGATTCTTAAAGCGCTTTAGATTCTCCAAGTCCCCCTCTGATATTTCTGCAGAGCGGTCCCCAGGTCCCCTGCCTGCCCCCCACCCCAGACACCTTTCCATATAAGCAAACACTTTCAAATGAGTAGCAGGAGGTGCCATCCGTCAGCCACAGGGAGAAGGGGATTGGAGGCCCAGGGCAGCTCCGCGCAGAGGACAGGGGAGGCATTTCTAATGGCATTTTGATGTACATGCACAAAATTGATGTCGGAAGGATCATTGTAAAGTCCCAAACAGTGGAATATTGAGGACATTTTCAGGTGGCAGTCAGATTCTGGCTGGGTGAGCCCAGTATATTTTCTCATGTCACAGTTGATTAGGTTCACAGGGAAG
Organism: Thryonomys swinderianus; assembly: GCA_004025085.1. Classification (NCBI taxonomy): domain Eukaryota; kingdom Metazoa; phylum Chordata; class Mammalia; order Rodentia; family Thryonomyidae; genus Thryonomys; species Thryonomys swinderianus. The sequence goes on from PVIC010015410.1 coordinate 6,515, forward strand.
TGGAAAGAGTAAAAAATTCTCTTATTACAGCAGCAGTGCCGCCTCAGCCTCTTTTCCCTTTGAATGCAACATTAGTTTTTGTCCAGAAGTCTAACTGCTTTCTACAGTTTGGGGAATTGTAAAGCAGAAACAATTTTCCCAGCCAGGCTGACCTTCACAGTAATGAGAAATGACTGGAATTTCTCTCTATTCCTCTAGCATTTGGGGAGGTTTTGGAAGGGGGGCCAGAGGGGACAAAGGAGTATGCTTGTTTTACCTGATATTATGTGGTGGGCGTCCATTTGGCACTTTGAGCCTAATTTTTTTCCGTTCAGGGGATTACATGGACTGTTGCACTATATGACCCGGGAACCAGACCACAAGTGTATTGAGAGCCGACAGTAATGCACTTTAAGCTTTTGTTATCACAACAGAGATGGCATTTTGTTTCAGCCATTAAATGAATAAATATGTTTCTCTGGGGATGGCTATTTTCATTTACTCTCCAGCCTTGCTCAGGTGATAGGCTGGGCCGCACCTCCTCCACGTGGGCCTCACCCCAGGCTCTGCCGCTCTTGGTGAGCTCCCAGCCACACACCAGACAGGGCTTTTTTCTGGTTTCTCCCTCCTGCTTCCTGCTCACCATTTTTCTTGCTCTTGCAGCATTGCTGGGACAAATGGGTTCTCTGGCCCAGGCCAGTGCTTGCTCGATTTTTTCACACATTCAAGGTTCCTATTTAACTGAGTAAATGAAGAGGGTCCCTGGAGGGGGTGTACATAGCAAAATTTGACCATCTCCTCCCTTGACCAGAAGAATTGGTTCACCCTAAAAAAAATTTAATTCCAAGAGAAATACCCTAAGCTGTCCTCAGACTATCCAGCTATTCTGGCCCAGAAAAAATTTCTGTAGATAGAGAACCTTATTCAGGAAGGTAGTGGATCACCAAACTCTCCCTGCCTCCTTTCAAGTAGTCAGAAGATGGTGACTAAAGTATATTCAAATCCAACTCTGCCACTCACTATCTGTGTGACCTTACACTGTCTGACTCTCACCTTCCTCATCTGCAAAATGGGGCTGTAAAACTTGCTGACTTCACAAGATTTTTTTTTTTGAAGGAGGAGGAAAATAACCATTTAGCCTACTGTCTTCTGTGCACTGATTAAAAGGCCTCCTTAAATGACGGCATGAATAATTAGCTCACTATAGCCATTTTAGGTAAATAAGGACTGCTTTTAAAATTACAATATGAGAGCTGAAGATTTAGCTCAGTGGTTCTGCCGCCTGCCTTGCAAGCGCAAGGTCCTGAGTTCGATCCTGGTAACCACATAGAATGCTGGGTGTGGAGACTCACGCCCACCAGCCATCAATACCACATACCACAGTGCCGGGCATGGTGGCTCACACCTGTAATCCCAGCACTCGGGAGGCAGAGGCAGGAGGATTGCTGAGTTCGAGGCTTGCCTGGGCTACATAGTGAGCTCAGGGCCAGCCTGAACTACAAAGCAAGACCCTGTCTCAAAAAAACAAAAGTGAGATTAAATCCTAAATTATTATTACTGTGAAAGACACATTGCCATTAAACTCCCTCAGAATACACACACGCACACACTCTTAGCCCAGTGACCTGGCCACTTTCCAAAGCGGTTCTGGAAGTCCTCTTTCATGACTGTCTTTACAAGGTGTGATCAGAAATATAGCGAGTGCTGCTGCCAAGCGCCATCAGCAGAAAAGCAGACTCATAAAAACATGACAAGGTGAGGATCCAATCCACATTTGTCACATATGACTCCTGGCTCTTCCCTAAAGTCAAAATGGCCATGAAAGGGAAACATTTGGGATCATTTCAGGACATCGAGGTAGCCATGACAGAGCCGACTAAAGACATGAAGGAAAGGGGACGGCCGAGCTGCTTCAGAATACGGTGGGAGTCACGGTATAAGTGATGCCAAGGGGAGCGTGGGGTGACTTATGGCAAAGTGTCTTTACTTTAATCATTAGCACTCCCTGCATCTTTCCTCCATGCTTCCTATGGTACTATGCTTCCTTGCGGTATCAGGAAGACGCCACAGTTCATTCATTCACTGGCAGGCACCATAGAAAGATGCTGTTGGATGCTCCCCTTAAGGCAACCAATAGAAGCAGCTTAAGACCCAAACTCCTTATTTCTCCCTAGACCACTCTGAAGTGTGAGAACAAATGAATGAAGTGCTGAAAAAGCTACTGGTCAAGAGAGGGATTCTCAGAGGAGCAACAAAGGGCAGGAGCATTAAGACTCAGGGACACGGAGTCTTAATGCTCATGGAGCAGCTGGTGTGAATAAAAGAAGAACAGTCCCTGGGGAACAACCCCTGCTCCTCATTGCACAGAGTGGGAAAGTTAAGACCCAGAGCTGCTGGAACTTGTACCGAAGGCCACCTATGCCCAGTCAGTTGGTGGTCTACAAGGTCTCCTCCTCCTCTCACTGATGACCTTGTGGAAAACATCTGCCACTCGACATTGTCCCAGTCACAGAGCTAGAAGCCTCCACTATCTCTACCAGATGTCAGAGCCCCAAAGAACACCTCAAATGTGTCATTATTCTCCGATGGACACAGCTTTTATTATTTATTTTTGGTATTATTCTATTCTATTTTAACATTATCTTATACTCTTATTAGTGTAGCTTAATATTTATTCAGTATATCTTTACATATATACTTATAGTTATAATTTATCTGGCATAATACATTCTGTATAAATATTTCATTTAATAATATATCAGACATACTATGTTACACATATAAAGTAAATATTTAAATATGTCATAAATTAAATTATAATTATATAAATTATTTAATGTGCACAGTTGGTCATTCATATCGATGGGTCCCATATCCACAGATTTACCCAACCTCAGAGAGGCCCAGGCCCATGATGGTTTTATCTTTACTGAACATGCACAGAACCATTTAACCAGAACGAAAGAATAAACCATTAGAATGAAATATTAACTCTATTAAGCATATATAAATATACTTACATTTTAATTATATATAAAATGCATCACATTTCCATTCTTAGGGAAATGATCCAAGGGTTTTCTTGCCCGCCCCTAACTCCAAGACTTGCCCAAGCTATCAGGCAGTGGTAACTTAAACAGGAAGGGCTTCCAGGGCTGTATTCAGTAATCAAAGATCAAATACCAGTAATTGGCTTTGTGGCCACTCTTCCTATACTAATATTGAAGCAAAAGAATTCAGGTATACTTTTTTAACACATATTCAAACATAGCTTTAAGGTCTGACACATGTAAGCTTAATCCTCCTGGTAATTCCCTAAAGATTGTAAGCAGATTTAGGACAGTACAGAGTTATAAAAAGAAAAAGCAAGTAAAAGCATAAAAACTTTCTTAACTTAAAAATGCAACTAAATTTTCAATACATGCCTGAAAGCCACAAAAGGTGGGTACCTCTCAGAAGACCTAGTTTAGGAGAGAAACTTTCCCTTGTCATTGTAATCAAAGTTCTTTGGTAACTTTCTGCCACCAGTAGTGTATATCTCTCAAGCAATTTGTATTCTTCAGAATATTTATGCATAGCTCATCTCCTGACTCCAGTGTGCTGGCATCTTCATGAATGACTCAGACAGTCCACTCATCATGACAGGCTTTGTTCTAGGAACATTTATGAGCACAAACAGGAGCTTATGAGTACAGAGCCATATTTTCTTTTTCAATTTTTTTCTCTTTTCTCTATCCACACTGACACCATCCTGGATTACATTTAGGATGTGCTAGGTCTTGAGGCTCTGGTGTCAACCTTCCCCCCAGTCTCCTTAATCCATGCTTCCCCAACTCCCACCCCACCCATGGTACAGATGAAGTCAGTCGTCCTTACACTTTGTTTCTGGAGCATTTGGGGGGCATGGTTTGACTTGGAGGTGACACGGAGGCACAGTATGGCACAGAAGAGTATGAATGCAATGAATCAGGAGACAGAATTCCAGCAAGTCCTAATTCTGCTTCCCTTCTATGTCCTGTGACACTTTTGCCATTACTAAGCTCCAGTTTCCACTTTTAATAAAAAAAAAAAATGAGGGCCAGAGGATTAGCTCAGTGGTTCCGGCGCCTGCCTTGCAAACGCAAGGTCCTGAGTTCGATCCCAGGAAACCACATACAATGCTGGGCATGGAGACTCACGCCCACCACCAATCAATACCACATATCACAGTGCGGGGCATGGTGGCTCACATGGTGGTAATCCCAGCACTCGGGAGGCAGAGACAGGAGGATTGCTGAGTTCGAAGCTTGCCTAGGCTATGTAGTGAGCTCAGAGCCAGCCCAAACTACAAAGTGAGACCCTGTCTCAAAAAAAAAAAAAAATGAGTCCTTCTCTAGATCTTTAGAAAGACTATGTTTCTCTCCAACATGGTGGCATTTATCCAAGGCCATGTACCTTTTCACCTTTGCAGCTTAGGTCATTCCAGTAATAGCACAAGCTTCAGATTTTACAAAGAGCAATATGAGATCCTTATGAAATTGTTTTGATCCTGTGAAAGACAAAAGAACACATCTTTGTAACTCATGCAATCCCAGAAGCACCTGACATTGAGAATTTCCCTGCGGCAATGATTAATTAAACATGGAAAATGCTAGAGGCAGTTTAAGGAAAACAGTCTGTGAGTGATGTAATAGGGACTTTAGCTAGGACTTCAGCTAGTGGTGCAAAGGAATGGGTGGTTCTTTGAAGCCAAAATAGTAAGACTGATGTGAGGAGAGAGGAGCGAGGGGAACTGGGATGTAAGACAGAGATACCAGGGAGAGGGCCTCTGAGGAAGGAACTCAGCTCTGCTCTGAACACTCTGAGTTTTAGGGGCTGTGCATCCTTACTACCAAAATACACCCCAGACCATTGGGATTGGTCTGGAAGTAAGTAAAACCAGAACTGGAACCAGGGATGTGGATATGGAATTCTGTGCATCCATCTCTCCTGACGCCTTCTGTCCCCAAACCTGTGATCCCTCTCCACCCTGTATCTCCTCCATTGTGGTACAGTTTCCCTTCCTTTAGCCCCAGCCCTCTTGGCTTGAATGTTGAGGAAGCGAGTTTAAGGGGTTCTTCCCTTGCATGATCCACGACTGAACGTTCTTCAAGTAAAATTCCAGCTAGACCCTGTAATACCCCAGAGGAGGCATCTGCTCTTTACCATGATGATAACTACTGTTCTGCATTTTCCTTTTTACATTTCTTTGAAGTCGAAGAAGTCCAGGGCCAGGGTCTCTTCTTGGTTCCCCCCATCCTTCCCCCTCCTCCCCAGCATCACTGACACTCATTCCCCAGCTTCCAGAGAGAACTGTACACTTGGGTCAGTGTGGCAGAGATATTCCTTCTCCAAATGAAAGGCCCTCATCATTTTAAGGTAAACTGCCCTTCCAGACAACGCTGTATGACTTTCTGAAAGAGGGCATTTACAGCACCTCAAATAGATGAATCGTTTTCTTTCAAGCAGGGAAATGTATTTTACTCTTCTTGCTTCAACTGGGATCGAGCCCATTCATTTCATTTTTTTTATGCTCTCCTGTTTTATTTAGAAATGATCTATTCATCCCAACCCAATTGAAGAAATATAGATAACTCAGGAAAAAATTGCCATATTATTCACATGAGAAGTATAGCTAGTGCCACTGAATATTTTCCTAGCTCCATTTAATTTGGGCTATATAAACCTGGCCTACAAAATTCTTTTATTTGTTAAGCTCTAAGAAGCTAATAAAATGATTCGGGGGAGCGAGACCTAGATTCTCATGCCAGCTGGTCTTGTACCCCTTGGGCAGAGTGTTTAACCTCAGTCTCCTCACCTGAGAATGGGGACAGCAGAATCTAGTTTTCAGTGTCTTGGGGGGGGGCAAGTGATGTAACACGTGGTTAGCAATTGGAGCTTACCAGGTTACATGGTAAATATTATTGCATATATATAAACACTCTATTGCAGGATTTTCTGCATTTCTAATCCTGTTGAATACACAGTTCTGCCAACGTGATGAGAATATACTCTGCTTCGCCCCTTTATTTATAGCTCAGCACTGCTTATATTGCCAATTGTAAGATTTTTCCTAAAATAAGTATAGTTCTTTCTCATAAAATATAAGGGATTTTTCCTGTTATAAAATGATACTGTAAATGTGAGAATATCCACTGTTAGCAAAAAAAAGGCACATCTTTATAAACCTATATTTATTATGATATAACATGCATCTCCTGTGATAGACATCTGCAGATGACCAAAGCAATTTAAAGTTGTGGAAGCACTGGCTCTTGCCCTTCCTCTGCTAGAATCATCTCCTGTCAGGCCTCCTTCACTAGGATACTTAATAGTGTGTTTGATGAAACAGATTTCACAACAGGTCTCCAAATCCTGCTTCATGGAATCAAGTCCACCAGTAATCCTGCTTATGCTCAGCCCTGGTGTTTTCCAGTGGTCCCCACGAGAACCCCTGTCTGAGCCCTTTGTATACCACTCAAAGTCCCTAATGTTAAATTTGAATCGGAAATACCATCATGAACTCATGGTTTGAAAACATAGCTTTCATCCCTCCGTTGACTGAAATGAGTTGGAAGCAACAGCACCGAGCAGCAGTGCACACACCTGGATCACCCCGAGCCTGGTTTCCCACTCACAGGAATAGGGCTCCCTGGAGAAGGGTGGCCGGGCTCAACACGGAAGTGGGGCTAGCACAGTTTGTCCCAGAAAGTAGGGAACACTAACAAGGAGCTGTTTTGCAGAGATTCTGCACTGACCAAATGTAGTTAATGTGCACGTTAAGAAACAATGACTTGGCCGGGTGTGCGTGCCTGTAGTCTCAGCGCTTGGGAGGCCGAGGAAGGAGGAGTAAGGTCGGCTCGGGCTACACACGGTGAGATTTTCTCTCAGAGAAAAAGAAAAGGAAAAAAAATGAAAGCAATGAATTGTAAACTGCAAAGTAAATAAAATGAGTGATATCTGAAAAAAGAGCGAGTGTGGTGGCTCATGCCTATAATCCCAGCACTCGGGAGGCAGAGGCAGGAGGATTGCTGAGTTCCAGGCTTGCCTGGGCTCCATAGTGAGCTCAGAGCCAGCTGAACTACAAAATGAGACCCTGTCTCAAAAAAAAAAAAAAAGAGAAAGAGAGAGAGAAACACTTGTATTTATCATTATAACGGAATGTATCATTTCCTTATTATAAAACTGATCAATAAAAGAAAACAATTCTCTCTTGTAAATAATAATAATAATAAGTCCCCAGTCGAAGTAGAGACTGACCCAGGACGACATGATGTGTTGGGAAAATATGACCAGTGCTTCAGCCTCCTTGTTTCTTCAATTTTTATACACTTGGAAATTTCTTATTTTCTCCTTCACAGGCTTTTGACCTTGCCTCACCACTCCTCAGCCCATCCCAAGCTATTTTCAAGAGCACCACACTAAAGTCTTTGAGTATAGGTTACAAAAGACTGATTTGCATGTATAGGTGTCTCTCTACCTCAAGCTATTTGCATGATTGCTGAAGGACAAGGCCTTTTTCCAATTGAAGCAGAAAAAAATGACCTAATTATTAAATGGATGCCCATAATCAGTTGATTAGATTCCTGATTTCCATTTATTAACCCACTTTATGGCTTTAGTGAAGTTACACAAATTCTTCTAGAGCACATAGAAGAATTTACCTGAAAAATAATAGCTCCATAGTTTCAAAACAAAACATAAGAAAAATAAATTTTGTACAATCACAACTAGAGGGAGAACTTCCCTACTAAAAATTCTTCTGTCCAGCAACTTGTCTCTTTGAAACAAGTTGACAGTCAGGAGACAGGCAAAAAAGAAATAATATGGAAATTATTAGATCTTTGTCACAACATCCATGAACATTATTTAAAAGAGAGAAGACACTTATGCTCTGATCTCAATCCTACCATATAGGTTTTGTGTTTGCAAAAGCTCTCACAGATTAAAAGCAATGGGTAAGGAAGAGAAGAGGTACTTTTGGGGAACAAGCTCAAGGAAGTTGGGGTTAATGATGGTGGCTGTCCAAATAGAAGAGTTAGAAACACCTAACTCAGCATAGGGCCTCAGGGCCTACCGGGGTGAACACAAAGGAGGCCAGTTGTTCACTGGCAAAGAAGGCACTGCTGCCAGCCCTGTGTCTGGACAGAGCTGGATTAGCTCCAGCAAGAGGAAGGATGGGGTGAGGCAGGTGACTGGAGTCCACTGGAGCCCAGTCACAGACACTAGAAGAGACAGCACATGGGACCAGCATGTGCTGGTCCTTGCACAGCACACAATCTTGGAAATGCAGGATAGGTCTAGAGTCCAGCACAGAGACACAGCCTGGGGAAACCAAAAGGCAGCCCAACCAGAGGAGCTGCACTTGGCCAGTTCTGCACTTGCTCAGGAAGAACCTGACCAGCAGGGAACAACAATAGTCATGACTTTGTGGAAAGGAGCTCGGATTCTACCCAGAGCCTCAGCATAAGGTACTGAGTCACAGACGGCCTAAGTGTATGGTTGTGCCAAGAAAGCAGTGTGTCTCAGATCCAGATTCGCAAAGCCAGAGGCAAAACCCAGGCAGGTCACAAGATGCTAAATGATTTTCATAAGATTCTGAGGTCCTCAGGAAAATGAAGCATTCCATTAAACTTGAGAAGACAAGAAAAATGGGTTGTCGTGCAAAAATATGAATTAATGTAAAAAATGAGAACACAAGATTACTTTCCCCTTAAAAAACTACTTAAATTGTGCTCCTGTTGTTTACATTGGAAAGAAATCCAATAGATAGCTACAATACCTGAATGTTAGCATTGTGATTCCCACGATTGGGGGAGTTTTCATTTTTACCTTTTTTGGTTGTCTCTAGTTTTCAGTTTTCTATAAACACACACTTCATGTGTAATAATAATACAAGGTAAAAGAAAGTTGTGAAGTTAGCATTGCATTTTCTAACAGTTCCACGTCCAAGATTAAAAATGTTGTGAACCTCTTGGCCACCCAGAAGCCATAGGGAGCTACATGATTAATGGCTCTAGGAACCCCAAACACCTGAGATTGTCCTTATCTATAAAATGAGAACCTCAATTCTAAACTCCCGCTAAGAGACACTTTCTATGCCACTGTCTATTGTAATAATTTAACTTAGAAATGTTAATTTTCCCTGAGCAAGAGATCAAGGACCTCTTATGAGATCCACTCAATGGTGTAAATGCTACAGTACAAAGAGCTGTGTCTTTGATTGCTTCTGCCTTGACCAGCTGAATACCACATTAAACACTGGATCCATAGAAATCACTCCAGGATGCGCATCCGTTGACCAAATCTCAGAACAATTATGTGATTTTGTGAGTGTCTCAGCAATCACACAGTGAACCAATGCATACTTGCTGGGATCCCGACCCTTGTAAATGTGTCACCACTGAATCTGTGTGACCTGGTCATCACCAAAGTGCTGGGAAAGCTCTAACTCAGGTGAAGTACTAAGGGCCTTTTGAACCCCTGAGCTGATCAACTTCTCTTGAGCTTTCTTTCTTGTCAATTATCTACAAATTGTATCTCTGCTATAGAATAACAGAGATTAAAAACTTCTTCAATTTTAGTAGTTCTCTCTCATTTCCACAAAGGCAGAATGATTCCATTCTAAACATCTTCTCCTTAAGATACTTAATTTAAATATGATAATTAGGACCCTAAATAAGGATCATAAACTGTGTCATAATTTACAAATCATTCAAAAGTAAAGAATCAGAGATCTTTGCTCCAAAGGCTGATTCAGTAATCCAACATACTGCCCAGTCAGAGGTCAGGGAGTGGGAGATAAATCCAAACAAGGCCCAGTAGTTCTCATTTGTTCCACTAAAGTCCACAGAGGAATTTTATTGGTTGTGCCTCATAAAGTAATAGATACTCCATCCTTAGAAATAGTTGCATTTGGTTCGGATCAAATGCTCCCAGGCTTGGACCAGACACCATGGCCAGGCTATTTCCTTTTTGCAATAGCAGTGACAGATTGCCATGTTAAAATCCTCATAAAGTTCTTTAAAGTTTTAACAAAATACACTGCAACTCAAAAGCATGTGCGCATGGTGGCAGTTGTATCCAATGTCTATAGATGTAGGACAACAAGCAAGATGAAAAATGGATGTCAGTTGGATTTGCAGTTGTTTTGTGATTCTTTACCAAGGTAAAAATCTGCCATGTATATTGTGACTGTAAGTTCCAATAACAAATACCCAAATAATTTTCAACATTTTTCCCACTGGCAGCTTGTAAATAGTCTCGCTCATTTGTCTCAGGGCCTTTGCTCTGCCTGTAGTCTTTGCACTGCTTTGCATCCAGAAATTTCATGGCTGGCTTCTCCTCTCTAAAGTGTTCTCCGCTATGGATGTCACCTTCTCAGAGAGCCAGCTATCTCCTGACCACACCATCTGACATAGTGCCCTTCCTTCCATAGTCCCTCCAGCGCATTCTCCTACTCTGTTTCTCCTAATTCCTCTCACCACCTAAAAATATTTTGCTGTTGTTTACACACTGTGTTTACGTTCCACAAGAATGTGAGAGCAGGCTGCTTATTCCTAGTTGCCATTGTACTGTGTTGTGCTTCCAGTATCAACAACAGAGCAGGCACGTGCCTGCCAGTCACTCAGTAAATACCAGCTGAATGAATGAATGAATGAGTGAAGGATTCCATTTACTTTTCCTTTTCTTTTAGTATCTGTTTCTTCCCTGCTGGGCCAAATTTTAGGCATGTTTCTGCCATATCTGGGCTGTAATACATTTGTCCTATAATTCTTCATAATCATAGAATGGAAGCAGAATATATTAGGCCAAGTTGTTCAGGACACATTTGGGAGCTTTATGTTCTGTAAATAAATCCTTATATGTAGAGAGAGAAATTCCCCTCAGACGGTAATACCTAAAGTTTTTGGAAACCACAGTTTACAAAAGATGCTGTTATTTGCATACACGAAATGTATGAACTACCCAAAAGGGATCTGAGAGGGATTATGATCAAAAACTTTTCATACTCATAAGCAGAGCCAATCACACAAATACCAAAATCAATGCAGAATAAAAGGCAAATAAGATACCAAATGGCTAGGCTGGTACAATTTCTATAATTGCTAGTTAAATTTAACTCTGAACTTCCCAGGGGTGAAGTTAGAAAAGGAAACAACAGCTTCTGTAAATCTCAAAGCCTTGCAAAGAGAAGATTGTCAGGGTGTGTCTGATCTTTTCGTTTCGTGTGTTCATTCATTCAACAAACCATCCACTGCTTACCTAACAAGGCACTGTGTTCAGTACCATAAGCGGTGGGAGGAATTAAAAAAGAGTAAGACCTGGTCTGTTCCATTGAGTTGTTCTTGGTCCTAGCAGACAGGTGGGGACTCAGACATGGCTATAATTATTTTTAATATAATAAATATAATTAGAATCCCTTACAAATGCTGTAGGATAACAAGGGGGAGGAATTCCCTGCTTAGGAGTAGGATTTTGAGGACCATTGTGTCAGTTCTGGATTGGGAAGGAACGTGCCAGAGAAAAAGATGTGCTTGAGATAGAGGCTCCCAGTGGGGAAGAGTATTGCTGGGTTTTAGAAAACCAAAGGTATTCCGAGTGGTTTGAGCAGAAAGAGATCAGTGATAATGCAATAACCACAAGACCTTGGGGAGCACTTACTGGGTACTGGGCATTGAACTTTATAGGAGGCTCTAAGTCAATGGCTTAATTTCTACCCATGACACTGGAGGACATTGAAGCTTAGAGAGACAAGATGAGGAGGACATGATGATGTCTCCTGGGCTCTCTCCAGTGGAGGACATTCTGCCCCCATTTGTCCTTGGCTCACAGCATCAGAGGCCAGTTAAGACCCTTTTCTTCTCAAGTCTTAGCCAGGGCTGTGCTCCTTGCCCAGCATGCCCACATCTGAAGACCTACTCCATGGAGCTTTAGAACTCAACTCAGGCCACGCTTGTGGGCCGTTCTAGCACCAAAACTTCCCAGTGGGATTGGCAGAGATGTTAAGTCTGCATCAAAGTCAGCTTCTCTTCTGCTGCCTCCTGTTCCTGCCTGCTCCTTATCTCAGGGCCCAGACCCAAGGGCACAGCCTGCACTGTACCCTCTCAGAGTCTGTACTTGGATCAATCCACTTGGAACCCTGTCAGGGTAACAGGTTGGTGGAACTTCATTTAGAACTCACAGTCTGACTCCAGAGGTCGACCAGTTGTCCCACTCCCTGATATTAATGACCAAGCGGAAATGGGACTAGGAATGGAGCTTTGGATCAGACTGCAAATATCCTATTGTTAATCCTCAAGTTTTGAACCCTCGAGGAAGAAACAAAGTAGGTGTGTTTTAACCTTTATATAAAGTGAGTGGAGAGCTATGTAGGCAAGACTTGTTTTGAGTGTCTCACTGTTTTGCAGCATTGCTATGTGAAAACCTTAACCACCACATCCTAGAAAAGGGAGCTTCCATGGCCTTCATCACAGTACCTGCTCATGGTCCCTTGCTCTCATTATTTCAGTGTCCTGTTAATGTCCTTGTGTAGTGGCCAAAATAATTTGTACACGGGCCCTGGGTGAATTTTTAAAAATAGACTTAACTTTTCAAAGCAGCTTTAAATTCATGGCAAAACTTAGAAAGATGCAGAGGTTCCCAGACACATTCCTACACAGGCACAGCTTCCCCTTCCCTTAACATCCACCTCCAGAATGGTACGTTCATTATTATTAATGAACCTACCTTGATGATTTATTGTCACTCAAAGTTCACAGTTTCCATCAGGGTTCTCTCTTCGCTTTGTACTAATGTATGATGACCTGATATTTTAGTATGATTCAGAACCCACTGCCCTAAAAATCCACTGCATAAAAACTGTTCTGCCTGTTTATTCTTCCTTCCCCTCACTCCTGGCAACCCCTTGTCTTTTTACTATCTCCATGGTTCTGCACTTTCCGGAATGTCATACAGTCGGAGTCATGCAGTACAGTAGGTGGCCGATTCAGATTGGGGAGTAGAATGGCTGAAATGTAGGACACTAGCAATGATAAGTGCTGGAGGGGATGGGGAACAATGGGGACCCTCTTGGATTGCTGCCAGGGATGCAAAATTGTATGACCACTTTGGAAGATGATTTGGTAGTTTCTTACAAAACTAAATATACTTTTACCATGTAATCCAGCAATTGCACTCTTTGGTATTTATCTAGAGAAGTTGATAGCTTATGTCCACACTAAAAATCTGCAGTTGGGTGTTTACAGAAGCTTTATTTGTAATTGCCCAAACTGGGTGACAGTCAAGATGTTCATCAGTATGTAAATGGATAAATAAAACATGGTACATTTGGAATATTCAAATACGTACTCAAATGGAATATTCACCACTAAGAAATGAGCTGTCCCTGCCGGGTGTGGTGGCTCATGCCTGTAATCCCAGCACTTGGGAGGCAGAGACAGGAGAATTGCTGAATTTGAGGCTTGCCTGGGCTACATAGTGAGCTCAGGCCCAGCCTGAACTACAAAGCGAACCCTGTCTCAAAAAAAAAAAAAAAAAAAAAAAAAAAAAAGCCGGGCGTGGTGGCTCATGCCTGTAATCCCAGCACTCAGGAGGCAGAGGCAGGAGGATTGTTGAGTTCAAGGCTTGCCTGGGCTACATAGTGAGCTCAGGGCCAGCCTGAACTACAAAGCGAGACCCTGTCTCAAAAAAAAAAAAAAGAAAAGAAATGAGCTGTCCAGCCATGAAAAAGCATGGAGGACATTAAATGCTCATTACTAAGTGAAAGAAGAGATTCAAATAATTTTTGAAACAAAGGAATCAAAAGTGCTATGGAATGATGAATTGAATTCCTTGAACATAATCTTTTAAGAAAAACAAAAGTCAGAAAGGAAGAAAAAGCATTTATTTTTCTGCCAAATTCATCTTCTATCTGTTCTATGAAATTAATGGCTGGTTCATGAAGCCCATCTTTGATGTGCTATCACTTCTACTCAGAATAACCTATTTGAGAATGTATTGCATGGTTATTATTTGAATACTAGATGACAAAGTTCATGAGAAAAACGTGCATTAAAACGTTTAGAAAATTATAGGATTGTTTTAAAAATTTCTTAAAAGTGAAATGCAATTTTCACTACATTTCTTATGTTTATTTGCCATAATTTTACTGTTTATCTTTGGGCAATTTATGGATATCCCTAAGTACCCATTGACTCCTCTTCCTCCTCTTTCTGCAAAAGTTTGCTGTAGCGAGATATATGTACAGTGATGGTAGTGTTACTAATAATGGTCAGAAAAGACACAAACAGTTTCACTCATGTCAGTAATATTAAACAAAGAGCACTTTGGCCTATTGCTTTTCTATATATATATGTGAAAATTAATGAAAAAGATAGTACCACAAGATTGTATCATGTTTTGAATTTCCAAAAATAGCAATTCTACTTTTAGTTAAATTCTAACATACTTCAAAACAATTTTGTCAGTGACAATTTCTGAACCATAAAATTGATTCATTTTGGAATGAGGCTTTTCATTAAAAATTTAATTATAAGTACAATGACTATATTTTATGTCAAAGAAACTTTTTTCAGGCTGCATCTTTGAGCAACTTTCCTTTCTTGCAATTGTAAACTAAAACAATTGATGTATAGATACAAATAAATTTACTCACCAATACTTCTCATGTTTAAAAACAAAAGCAAGACGTGTCATGTACAGGTTTAAATTCTCAATGTTGAATGTGGTCATAATGGATATAGAAAATGTGCCAATAAATTCAATTTTAAAAAAGAAAAGAAACTAAGGAAAATAAAAGGCTAACTGCAAATTGTTTGGTGATACAAAAATGTTTAAACTGTAGTATTCTATACTGTATATAAAAATACATTTCTTGTTTTTCTTAACATATATTTTCTATTGAGTTTTATAAGCAAAATGAAAATCTTTAGTAGCCAATTAGCTATTATCTACTAAGACATGTATGGATAGAAAAGAGGAAAAAGTATTACTCTCCAGCCACAGATCTAATTAAAAGTCTAGGCCAGGGATTCAGCTCTGTGGCACTGCACCTACCTTGCAAGCACAAGGGCCCAAATTCAATCCCTGGTACCACACACACACACACACACACACACAGCTTGCCTTCCTTCACTCTCATTCCACTCAGACTTCTGTGGAATGTAAGGGTTCAGATGATTGTGCTCACTAAATGGTTTTTTTCCATTTCATAATAAAGCAGAAATAATGTCACCTCTGCTAACACAGATGCATTTGTAAGTTCTCAAAGCTCATGCATCTCCATGGAGCTCTCTAAATTAATAAATCTTATCTTTACCAGTTTGCATGAATATGAACTAAAACACAAAAGGGAATGTTTTTGAGAACCAGGCAGTTTGCAAAGCATCTAGGTTTAGAAGATAAAGTTCTTCCTTTAGATACTGTGGAAGAGAATAGCCAAAGAGAGTTACAAATGCCTCCCATTCACCCATTTGTTAAATCTGTGGGTAGCAAATGGATACGTCACCTGGCTTTTCCCAAAGTACCTACTATAGAACTGAGTTCTAAGGGGTTTTCCACATGGTGTCCCATAGAAAGGAGGCAGTACAGTCAAGTTATGTTGGGGAAAACAGAGTTAAACAAGCTCACTAGTTTCTTTTTTTACCCTTGGAAAACTTCCAGAACCAGTGCCACGCTGATATGCATTCTAAACCGCCAGGAAGCGGGCACTCCACGCAATCCTCGCCGAGCTCATTTCACTCCCGAAACTTTTATTCCAGAGCCATGCCTCGGATCTGGGTTCCAAAAACTAGACTTTGGGGATTGCCAAAACCTTCAAATGTTCTACCAAAAGATCATTGATTGTCAGCATGTAAACCTACAAGCTAAAAGAACATTTTCCTAAAGACATCATGAATTTCCATTTTATTTTGACCAGTTCTTGAAAATTATATCTCTCCTTATGCCTTGATGGCTTTTTTCTTTCAAATCCGTATGACTATATTGACCAATTTGTCCAAGTTCTTGGAACCAAAATCTGAAAAACTTAAACATGTTGAACATACTTTGTTTCCTTTTCATTTGCTATATCTATATTTAATAGTGTTTCCCACCAAATAGTTACATAATAATCATCTGAACTTGTATATATACTTGTATCTTTTATTTTCTTCCTTTTTTTTTTTTTTACACTGAGCCATTTTGTTTTATTTTCTTCTGTGTACTGCCATGGAGAAACATGCATGTGTAAAAAATGGTAATAGATATTCTCATGTTTAAAGTAATACACTAAACAAGAACTAAGCAATGTCCACGACAAACTGAAAAATCAAATAAACATGAATGAAGCTTTCTAACCATCCAGTACAAAATATGACTCTCCCAACCCAAATGATTCTGGAATTTCATACCAAAATTATGTGAAACCTCAGTAGCTGAATCGTTCCCTGAAATTCACAGTGATTGCTAATCCTTTTTGCAGTGGTATTCTTCAATACATGGACAAAACCAAGATGTACTTCTTTTTAGTCTTTGCCACAGTCTTTGAAAGCCTTCTGCTGGTTGACTTGTAATTATCTTTTAGAATAACAAAATTTGTTCTTTATTAAAAGCCTAGTCTAGATTTTAAATTGTTTCTTTGTTCCCCATGCTAAAACATTGTGATAGTGTTGATTATATTGGAAAGTCCTCTAGTTTTGATATAAGCCCAGAGCCCTCACATGCCTACTGCTGTTGACCTGGGGCTGTGGGAAAGAACTCTGGAGTGAATGAGCTATACAGTTGTACTAAAAAGTTGCTATAATCACCCAACTTGTCAAATACTTAGTTCCAGCCACCTATTTCCAATGGCTAAAGCAGACTTAGAAAATTGTGCTTAGTGCATGATAGAAAAAAACAGTGTATGCTTAATTTTTTTTAAAAATTGCAGTAAAAGATGCATTGCCACTAATCCCTCACACAGTCCTCTCCATCACTTTGAATGCACTATCCATTAATCTTGCTACCTTCTGAAGCAGCTCTGGAAGACCTTTTTCACGAGTATCTTTATTTGTGCTGTCATGGATACCTTAGTATCCTGAATTTATTCAAAACATTGACTTTTTATAGTCACTTGTACTTTGGGGAAGAACCACAAGTTTCATGGTACCAGATCCAGTGAGCAAGGTGGATGGAAACACACCGTCATGGTTTTATGTCTTCCATCCATTGCATGATACCCAGCACCTCATTCACTGTATTCTCAATCACACCTATTGAAGACACTCACAAAAGAAGACTTCAGGAGCTGCTTCAAAAAGTGTCAAGAACCATCCTTATGCTGGGCTTGATGGCTCAGGCCTGTAACCCCAGCACTCAGGAGGCAAAGGCAGGATTGCTGAGTTCGAGGCTTGCCTGAGCTACACAGTGAGCTCAGGGCCAGCCTGAACTACAAAAGTGAGACCCTATCTCAAAAAAAAAAAAAAAAAGTGGCAAGAACCATAGGATAAGTGTGTTCATGGTGAGAGGGTGGATTTTGAAAGGGATTGATGACAATGTTTCTTTTACTGAAATCAATTTTTAAACTTAAGAATTCAGGATATATTTTACTTCTCCCTTACATATTTATTTAGTAACTCATTGGTGTAGAGTTCAAAAAAAATTAATAGTAGCACTTTTCCCTATTTTATTCCATTTTAACATCATTTCTACAGTCTGTATCTTGAACATTCCTCAAAGACCCATTAAAGACCCATTGGTCATTACCTGACCACACTGTTGGAAAGTGGAGGAAGTAGGAGGTAGGGCCTAGTGGAAGGCAATTAGATTATTAAAGGGAATCTTGGGGTCCAAACTCATCTCCCTCTTTGTTTTTCTTCTGCTTGTGTGTCATAAAATGACCATGAATGAAACCATGAACCAAAATAAACCTTTCCACCATCAAAGGTGCTGATGTCTGGTGTTTGGTGACAGTAATGGAAAGCTGATTAATACAACTGTAGCCTTTTGCAGGCTTCTACGAAAGGGGTCCTGAGACTTCCGTATGAAACATGTCTCCCACAGAGCTGGGGAAACCGATCGCTTCTCCTCCCCACCCCACTCAGAGTTTCTGAGGCAGCACATCTTGGCAGGGGGCTGAGCATTTGCATTTTTCACATTTCCCAGGAGACACTGACGTGGTTGGAGCCAAGCCCACTCTGAAAGCCACAGAAGTAGAAAGCCCTTTCTTCTAGGCCTATTCCAATGAAGGTATGAATTTTTGAAGCTGGCCTTTAGCCCAACACCCTAGAGAACACTGAGGAGAGCAGGAGTCTTGCTTTCTCCAGTCTTGGAGTGGCAGGAAGGATAATGGATTGGTGGGTCTCAGAGGGGATCAGGTGTTTTCAGCAGGGACCCTAAGCCATGGTGCTGTCACTACCCATCAGGGACCATATTTAGAACCACTAATGTAGTTTAGTTTGCTCATTTTACACACAGGGACTCGGGGAAATGGCCACTGAGTGGATAGATCAGGAAGTGAGTCCAGATGCTGCGGTTCCCAGCAATTTCACATCCCTGTTTACCTAGTTTGTGTTCTCAGTGTTTAGTCACTCCTCAATATTGGTCAAAAAAATTTTAAACACTTTTCTCTTCACTGATTAGGAAGACTGCTTTCTTCAGTCCTGACTACCTGGTCTCTTCTCACTAAATGTGGAAAATTCCAGCGCAGGCTTGCTTTTGCTCTTGGTGAGATTAAGCCTGATGTTTTTTAACCTATGTTCAGTTTTATTAATGGGAACTTCCCAAACGATCTATACTACAACTTTTTATATTTTCTTGGCTTACGGCTCCTACAGGTAGTGGTTCTTATTGTTAGCTTAATGTTTTTAGAACAACCTATAACCAATATATTTTGTGAGCACAGAAGAATTTTATTTACCTTTGAGCATTCTGCTCGTGTTTTTTGCTTTCCCTTTCATGTACTTATCTTCTGACTTCTAGAGATGTATTTTCTCTAGTAATTTGGACTGTTCATTTTCCCTAATGGTGTAGTTTGCTTTTGGGAAGTTGAGCTCTGTGTGTGTGTGTGTGTGTGTGTGTGTGTGTATGTGTGTGTGTGTGTGTGTTTTACTGGGAAGTAAACATAGAGCTTCTGCACTGAGCTACATCCTTAGCCCTTTTAAATTTTTTTATTAAATTGCTAAGTTTTCCACCCACACTGAGGTCCTTTTTGGATCCTCTTGCTTCAGCCTCCCAATATTCTTGGATTACAATCATGTGCCACGATTCTCAGCTTTTCCTTTACTCTACAAAGAAAGAATCCTCATGAATAACTCAGAGCTCTCTAGAGAAACCCATGTAAGAGGGTTTGATACAGCCATATTGCATCTCTGTAGTCTAAACGGTGTATCAGACCCTTATCATGAACTCAGGAAAAACATTCTAAGGTTCAATGGCAGATCAAAAACAAGAGGGTTGGTTGATTTCTACTGGTCTAGTGGGGGGCGGATAGTATATGGTCCAAATATAATATTGTTTTGTGGGAAGAACAGTATATCCTCTGAATATAACAGATCTTCATGGAATAAATTTTATGAGGCAAACAAGTCATTACTGCAGGATAATAAAATTCAGTAACAGCTTAAACAAAGCTCTCCACTTGCCCATGGGTTGATATAATCAATATTTTATCCATAACATTTGTTTCAAGCACATTTTAATAACCAATATGATTACTGAAGTAGAAGGAACATGAGGCATATATTGTGTCTTTTGTTTTTGTAGTGATGAATTGAATTTGTTGGACTCATGAAAACTTTCTTGAGTTTCACTGATAACATTAAAAGCCATCTATCCAGGCGTGGTGATGCACACCTATAATCTCAGTGCCTTGGGAAGGTGGAGCAGGAATATTCTCAGAGATTTGAGCTTTTATCATAAACAAATTGATAAAATTATAATTTGTAAAATCACATACCCAGCCATGGATATGATGGCAACCCTTCATAATTGGTCATTGTAATTTTCGTAACACAGAGCATTCAGTATTTTTAAAGAAGATGGGCTTGTTTTTATTACTCCAACCTTAATTGTTAATTTTTGGGCAGTCAGCAGTTTAAATTTACATCCATATAAAATAAATAAAAGTATTTGATGACTTGATGACTATCAATTAGTGTAATTCTCCAGGCTGCTGAGCTATTACATCTGTCTCTATAATATTGCAAACGGATATGAGTATTTAGGTGTTTGCGTAGCAACAGCTCACAGGAGAGTTGTCCAGGAGGCTCTCTCACCATATGAAGTCACACTTACCCTTTTTCTTCCTAATTTATATTTCCTGTCTTCTTTCTCTGCCTGCAGCACCTGGCTCCGATGTTACCTACCTCCATCTTCTGCTCTAAATGCTTTGAACACTCTGACCCCATCCTCCTCTATATATTCTTTCTTCTTCTCTAATTGTCTGTTTTCTCCCATATGTCTAGATAGCACGTGATATATACAGGATTGAGCTCCTGTCAATTCTTCAGCGACCCTTCTCTGACATCACTACTGCTTCCTGTACTGGGCCAGTCAGCTCCCCAGTATTTGTATGGCTCCATGAGCTAAGTTCTACACTGGCCTGTATCCAGGGGCTCTTAATTATGTACCTGCATACCTATCTCCCCTAGTCCTGGAGTCGCTTTAGAGGAGAAATCATACCACTGTACCCAACATATAGTCAGCACTCAATGTTTGGTGAATTCATGATAAGACAAACTGTTCTTCTGGGTGAAAACCTGACTAGGGAGCACCCCTCCTTTTAGTGCAGGGCACTCCTCCTGTCACTGCTCCTTGCTGCCTCCTGGACCCCTCTGTCTGCAGTCTGACTCACCCATGGCCAGAGCAACTTAGCCTATGAAGCAATAATTCAAAACTTCAGATATGAGCAGGTCCTGCTGCCTTTGCCTGGGGAAAACAGGATGAGACCTTCTGTGACTGACCAAGTCCTCCCTCTGTACCGTATGCTTTACACTGCCATCTTGTTTTTTTCTTTCCACTTCGTGATCCCAAATATCCAAAGTACCATAAAGTGCTCCAATACACAAGATCTTGTTTCTCAACTTCATGTCACTTACTGTGCAATTCCAGTGGTTGAGAAGTGTTTTCCTCTCCTTACCTCCCCACCAATCAGTGCTGTATTACTCAGTTCTCCTGTCACTGGGACATAACACTTTCACCCACAGCGTAGAGAAGGAAAGGTTTACATTGGCTCACAGTTTGGGAGGATTCAGTCCATGGTCTCCTAGCTCCAAAGCAGAAATGAATTGAGAGAAGTGCATGGGGAAGGAAACTTGCTTACTTTATGGCACAGGAAGCAGAGAGAGGGAAGGAGCAGGGAGCAAACATTACTCCCTTCCAGGCTACACATTCAATGATCCACCTCTTCCTCCTAGGCTCTTCCTCCAAACAACACAGTCACCCATGACCTCTTCAGTAGTCTTCAACCGTGACCTCCCCAGCACATCTATGATCCAGTCACTTTCCAGAAGCCTCTCCACTGAAAAATAAAACTTCTGGGGAGACATTGCAGATCTAAATCATCACAAACTCCTAGTCATGCTTTAAGACTCAGCTCCAAAGAAGTCATCCCCATTTCCTCCTGAGGAGGGTCCGGGTCTTTGCTCTCTGTCCTCTTTCTTCCAGGCCGGCTAGAGAGGGAGGGAGAACTGGAGGTCCCTGCAGGGAAGGCGCTCTGAGGTGTCCACCTCTGCATCCCAGGAGCCTAGGGCAGAGCCTGTGCCGAGGCTACCAGGAAACATCAGATGAGCCTGATTTCCTAAAGCTATATCTCGGATTTCTCTGAATCCATCACCTCTTCCCATCTCCTTCTGCTCTCTGTAGCACCTATTTTCCCCTTGGAGAGACTCAACAAGTGTTGGGAAGTACTTTAAGTAAATTAGGCATGAGCAAATAAAGAGGATATTGTACTTTTCCATAGCTAGAAACTGGAATAACTATGGCAGCGATTTATTTCTTAAAAAGAACCCAAAAAAGATTGCATTTTTTCCTTTCATCACAAGAATGCTCCCAATCACTTGTTTAAACTGGGTGATCAAATAAAAAAATACAGAGAGAGTAATTTTGAAATATCAACAAATTCACCTAACTAATGTGCCATGACAATAGGCAATTGGTAAGAGTGGCGCTATTGGATATAAGTAAGAAAATAGCATGAAACTCCATAAAGAGATGGGTTTTTCGGTTATTAAACAGAGGACTAGACAGAAAAGGAAATGAGATACGTAGGCTTGTAGTAACACAATATTCGTCTACATATAACTTGGATAAGATCTGATTTAGACTTGGCGTGCTTGTATAACACTGACCTCTCTACTCGAAAATCAAATAAAGGTGTTGGGTTAACTTGAAAGGTAGTTTTTTTTTGTTCCCCCTCAACTCTGGGCTTGACTATTCTGTCAGTAAATTTAAAAATTAAGAACACTCACATCTCTTTGGAGAGCTGCCTGGTAGCCTGCCACCAAACGACAGTGGGTTGGCATCACTTGCCTCCTTCCCCTCCACCCAGTGTCCGTGAGCTCTGCAGGCTCAGGTCTGGACTCTCCCGGAGCTTCCCTCCCCAGTTGCTTCTGGTGCTCTCACGGCTGTACCCCACGGGCTCGGGGACAGGCCCTTCTGCCCGGGCTCTGCAAAGCCATCTCACAGCACCGTCTGCACCCTCGACCTCTGGTGCATAAAGGCCCATGAGCCCCCATAGCCCCTGAAGTCCCGCCACAGTGAGGCTACACGAGGAAAGAGAATGTCCACCCCTTGACTGATGTCACCCTGTCACCTGTGGGCAGCGCTGCTCATGGTCAGGGCACAGGGAGCCCGTCCTTCCCCGGGGAAAGCAGTCCCTTCCGTTCAGGCCCTGCTGCCGTCCGCACAGGCTTTGTTCTAGAGCACAAGTCTGAGCTGAAGCGTGCAGACTCCAGAGCCCAACTCTGAGCCACTCCCCGGGTGTCTAAAACTCAGAGGCCTCGCTCACTGTGTGCTTAGCCTGCAGCCTCCCAGGGCAGCCATGTGCTGCTTGTCAACGGGGAGACAGCCTCGGAAGCACCCCTAGGTACGTTCATCCTCATGAGAACATTTAGGGGGAACCTCCCCAGACATAGATGATCTAGGTCATTCACTGCCTGTGACCTTTTTTTTCTTCAGTACTGAGGATTGAAACCAAGGCCTTTGCACTGAGCTACATCCCCGGCTCTTTTCCTTTCTTTCAGTCTGACACAGTGTTGTGCTGAGTCACCAAGTTGCCCAGGCAGAACTCAAGTTTGCAGTCCTCCCGCCTCAGCCTCCCAGAGTTCTGGGGTGGGACTTTTGATGCAGGTAAAAGATCGGATAGACATGGCACAGAAGAGGCTGCAGAGCACATAGCACGGCGTCCTGCCTTACAGCAAACTTTTTTAAACTAAGAAGGACTGCATTCTCAGAAATTTAAAAATGGGAACCTTAGTCCTTTACATAATAATCAAATATTATAACTTGCACATGATCAAATATGCTGTACTTCCACACAGCTGGCAGGTTTTTTACCAGTATCAACAAAAATGCACTGTAATACATCATGCCACGATGCCACGATAGCTGTGATGTCACCAGCTGCAGGAAATTTTTAGCCCCACTGTAATATTCTATGCAGTTCATCACTGGCCGAAACGTCATTCTGAGACATGTGACAGTAGCCCGCAGCTGCGGGGTGAAGCCCTCCGTGCAGCCCCGTCCCTACCCTACTCCACTAGGGCACTAAGTCTTTGAATGTTCCCATTGCCGAGTGTTTGTTTCTTCATTTGTTTGTGTGTTTGAATCCAGGGCTTTGCACTGAGCTATAAGCTCAATCTCCTTTTTAAACTTTTGACACAGGGTGTTGCTAATTGCCCAGGCTATACTGGAACTTGTAATCCTCCTACCTCAGCCTCCCAGAGTACTGAGGTCACAGGCATGTGCCACCGCACCTGGTGTCTAGGATCCATTTCTCAGCAAGAGCCGACAGCCATCAGGCTTGTGGATTGGCAGGCTTCTGCACCCCCAGGGCCAAAAACCAGTGGCGGCTGGGTATGGAGGATCGGTGGGGCGGGACAGCTCTGGGCCCAGCTCACACAACAGAGCCCTCTGCGTGATCAGAGTCCCACTGTTTCCCCTGCCTCTGGGGAACCCCCCCCCAAACAGTAAGTTATTTAAAAGTTCCTGGTAGCCCATATACCTGTGTGCCAGAGCAAGAACTGTAAGTTGCTACATTTGGTTT
Source organism: Thryonomys swinderianus (assembly GCA_004025085.1). Taxonomy (NCBI): domain Eukaryota; kingdom Metazoa; phylum Chordata; class Mammalia; order Rodentia; family Thryonomyidae; genus Thryonomys; species Thryonomys swinderianus. The sequence continues at coordinate 30,735 of PVIC010015410.1, forward strand.
TCCCGTAAAAATAAAATATAATTAATTCTGGGCCTGTTAGAAGTCAATGTGATTTTACACGGATGAATCAAAATACTTTAGACTGTTGCAGGGCCTCAGAGCCGTCAATGCCAGCGTCAAACACCCAGCCCCAGAGAGCTCTCCGCAGCGGGCAGTGGAGAATTCTGCAGGTCGGCACAGTGTTGGCTGTGGTGGCATCTCCGCAGGCAAGTGGGGGACACAGGGCATGTGGCAAAGTCTGGCTCAGCATCCAAACTCTCCAAATGGACTCGAGCTGTGCTAAGGGTGTATACACAGTGGTCATTGCCAGAAACTGGCGAAGTTTCACAGGATAAAACCTTGTCTCGGTACCTCCCTGAGAGACATGGCAGCCCACCCAACATTTGCTCCCTGGAACCCCCTTGACCTTTACAAACAAGACCTGACCTTGAGAGTGGGGGTAAGTGCTGATTTTGTTTAAAGAGTCCCAGGGACCCAAGGGAAGCACATTTCTCACGTGTGACGGGAGGAAACTCAAGGCCCTAGTATATGTAAATGAACTCAAAATATTGTCTTTATCTCACTGTCTCTAAGCACTCACGCACAACATTTTGAACTTGAAATGGTCAGGACATTGTGATAAACGCATCCTTGAATATTTCCACTTAAAAACATCCCAGTCTCAGAGTTCTAAATAAGGTTAGTAGCAAAAAAAAAAAAAAAAAAAAAACAGCTCCAGAATCCATACTCTATGAAATCCACATAGCTCACAAGAAGCACGATAGAGCCATAGATACTGGACAGTTTGAGCCCACTGCATTCACAAGGCTCTCTGGACATCAAGGCATATAGGAGAATAATAGAGCTAGATTGCTTCGTCGTGCCACCATATTTTTTTAATAAAATGTTTTACCATTAAATCACGCAGTCAACACATTTTCATGGAAAATATTTTGACTCCAAATGTATAGATAAAATAAATGACTTCTTTACCAAAGTGCAGGATGGGGCTCTCTCGGAGAAAGAACACCAGGGCAAGAGGTGCAGAAAAGTCCTCCTCCACCAGGCAGTGGCGTCATCCACAGAGACATCTATCTGTCAGTGTCATCCATAAGATGTCGTCCAAGGCTGCCCGTCAGAGAGGCTGGCTCATAATTCTCTTCTCATCGCCACTCAGCCTTCACAGCTAGAAGGGAGACCCCAAGGAGCTCACAAAGCATGTCGATTTGGAAATGTGGGTTTATTCTCAGCATGAGACGAGCATCCAGTTACCCCCGTTGATACGCGAACACAGAAACAGATCATTGCAAATCTCCAGAAAAAATTCTTTCAACACGTTCGTAGTACGTAATGTTATGTTTACATTCCTTGTAGGAAAGTGGTACATGCAGCTACAAATCGCATCATAACTCCATTTTCATCCCCTTTTTCTTCTTCTTCCTGCCTCCCTCCATCGCTTGATCCCCTTCCCCTCTCAGAAAAATCTTTCTACTTCTTAGTATCTTTTAGTTTGTTCTTTATCTACAATTTGGGTTTCTCGTATAAGAAACTGTACAGTATTTAAGCCTGTGTGTCTGTTTTATTTCACTTAACATTATCATCTCAAGATGCATCTATTTTCTACAAGTTTATCTTTCTTTCTGGCGAAGTAGTGCTCCATTGTGTGTAAAGACCACATTTTCATTATTCATTCACCGTATATGTACGTGTCACTGTAACACGATGTCTTTAACCCTCTTGGGAAGATGCATAAAGAGGGATGCCTTAGTCCGATGGGATTTCTGGTTTCAATTTTCTTCAGGAAGCTCCATACTTATTTCCATAGTGGTTATACTAGTTTTCCTTCCCAACAGCAGTGCACAAACCCCACCCACCCGTAGCTTTGCCAGCGTTTGTCATTACTATTTAATTTTTTGATGATGGTCATGCTTTGGCGGTGAGATGGAATCTCAGTGTTATTCTTTAATAGCCAGGGATGTTGAGTATTTCTTCATGTATTTACTGGCCATTTATATTTCATTTCATTTGCCCATTTTTTGATTGGGTCTTTTATTTTGGGTGGTGTCATTTTTGAGGCCTTTACATATTCTAGGTACTTGTTCTCTATTTGAGATATAGCTGGCAAAGCCTGTCCCCCATTCTGTAGGCCGTCTTTTTGCTCTGTTGGATGTTTCTTTTGCTGAACAGTGAGGAAAAACTTTTTCTGCAAATCTTTTTCTTGTACACCCTGACTGTCAAATCAGCAACCAGGAGATAGATGAGTCACAGTATTTTGAGGTGAACAGGAATTAAATTCCAAAACGAATGTCCTTATGGGAACCTTTAAAATATTGTTAAAGTCTGAGGATAATGTACTGTAAAAAGGAAATGTCTAATCTTACTGGCCTGCCACTCCACCCTTTTCCCCCAGAAAAACTGGCTTCAGACTCAGAATTATTCTTTCTAAGCGAGTATATCTTATTAAATAGGAAAGGCCCAGACAGACAAGTGACATAGTGTTTTAAATACTTTTATTTCCTGGGTACCATCCATTCTGAACTACTTCTAAACATCATGTTTGTATTTTAAATCATGAAACTCGCATTATCTGGTGGCAGTACTGATTGGCTAATAGCGCTCTCCAAACTACCCTTTTGTCAAATATAAAGGAAAAGTAGAAAATAGAGAATATTTATGCTTGTTTACATCATAAAGTAAGATGTCTGTGGAGATGAGTTTTAATTTTGACAAACTGATCAACTCAAAACATTCCTGGGAAGTTGTTAGCTAGCATTTATTAAAAACATGGTCAGTGTAGGTACTGTTCTCAAACTTCTGCCTGTGTTATCTCATTGATTTTTACACTTAGTTCTACTTACGAGGAAATGGGGCTGGTTTACCCAGAGCCACAAAGCAAGGCAGTGTAGTTTCAGAGTGATTCCCACAGCCGCATGAAGATAGGCAGGAAGAAGACCTACTGCAAAAGTCCAAAGCTGTATTTAAAGGTTATTTTGTAAGCTGGGGATGTAGCTTGATGATAGAGCACTTCCCTAGTATTTGCAAGGCCCTGGGTTTGACCCTCAGAATTATAAAATGCATATATATTTTGTTGTTGCTGTTGTATTCTGTAAAGTTCTAAGAAGAAGAAAAATGTCCTAAGAAAGCAGTACCTCTACGAGTAGATCTCTAGACTAGTTGTGGATTCCAGAATTGTAGCCTGATATATTCAAGACCAGACTCCATTTGGATGTAACACAAGGACTTTCACCTTCTGCAAATATTTTCTCTGCAAGCGTCCACATTTATAATAAACAAGCATGCACCAAAATTCTACACGTTTCTCGGGTAGATCTGTTGAAAATGCGACCATGTAGTACCTACAGACTTCAGGTGGGCCATTCTTTGCTGGGTAGGCGCACTAGCTATGAAAGATCTGAAGCCATGAACTTGGTGGCAGTTTCGAAATGGCCAGTTGGGCCAGGAAAATTAATATGCTCGTTATGTGCATTTATTGTACATGGACTCGGCAGCTGTCCAAATCTACCCTGAAGAAGTAATGATAGGAACACAGCTAACATGACATGACTGGAAACAATACAGAGTGACATGACCCGAGGTAATGAGGAAAACACTACAGTTTCCTGACCGTCCCTCCCCCCCTCTGCCACTTATCTTAATGTCCGTAACATCCTCACCCTGACTGTTACAGACGGAAAAGCCAAAAGTTATGTACGAAGCTGTACCCATCAGTACCACCCATGGTGCAGCCAGAATGCAGGCAGATACAGACGGGCTCGTTCCCTACGCATACTCAGTGTCTGCAGTTCCCGCTGAGGCGCCAGGGGCCAGCAGGGCATAGAGTCCGGGCGCCCTCCACGAAGAACTACAAGGAGCTGAGAGGCCACTTTGGCCCTTGTCCCACTAAGAGGGAAAGATGACAAGCAAAGAAGGGAAACAAAATATTGAAAAGGAAAAAATGGAAAGAAAGCTTATGTATGTGGGGCAAAGAGGGCCTGGGGAGAGGGTAGGGGGATGGGAAGAAAATAAGAATCAAGGTATATCATGTAGAGGTGCAAATTCTCAGTGATGAATATGAAAATAATGTGTACTTAAAGTGTACCAATAAACTCATTTTTTAAAAAGATAGGAAAAACAGCAGAAAGAAGGTCAAATTAGATTTGATACTGGGACCAGTATACAGGGGGAATACACAGTACCAATAAACAAAATCTGTATTGCAGTTGCTGAGCAACTTCCCAAAGCAATTCAAGCATACTCATTTCTACCCCAAACATCAAGACCAGAAGCCCTTTTTTTTTTTTTTTTTTTTTGAGACAGGGTCTCACTTTGTAGTTCAGGCTGGCTCTGAGCTCACTATGTAGCCCAGGCAAGCCTTGAACTCAGCAATCCTCCTGCCTCTGCCTCCCAAGTACTGGGATTATAGGCGTGAGCCACCACGCCCGGCACTGTGGTATGTAGTATTGATTGCTGGTGGGCGTGAGTCACCATGCCCAGCATTGTATGTGGTTACTGGGG
>PVIC010015411.1:0-35252 GCA_004025085.1 Thryonomys swinderianus
TTCTAAGCAACCATGACATGGCAGGGGGTATTACAATTCCCAATTTAAAACTCTACTATAAAGCTGCCGTGATAAAAACTGCATGGTACTGGCAAAGTAACAGACCCGAGGACCAGTGGAATAGATTAGAAGACCCAGAAACAACTCCAGATACACTAAGCCACCTTATCTTTGACAAAGGAGGCAAACATCCCCAATGTAAGAAAGACAGCCTCTTTAACAAATGTTGCTGGAAAAACTGGGCTCTAGCCTGCCAAAAGCTAAAGCTAGACCTGTCTCTTTCACCATGCACAAAACTAAACTCACAGTGGATACGAGACTTAAACATTAAAACGCTATTTGATTCAACATTACTCATGGTATTTATGCCCATAATGCAATACCATCGTGGAGTTTATCCAACTGACTCAATACTGTCTATGGAAACGATTATTCTTAAGATTTCTTCTGCACTACACAGTGGCTCTTTTTACAAAAATTAATATTTGTATATTTGTGAATCTGTGTGATTTTTTAATGCTTTGTTGAATTTGTATGCTTTTGCATCAAGCCCTAATGTTTTAAGTTCTCTTATTTTATAGTTTTTATTTACCTAGTGTAAGAGCCCGAAATTCATTGTTTTCCTTGAAGATTATCTTACTTATCCATTTGTTAGGATGACTTCTGAATTTCCACAGGGAAAATTTTATAAGAACACAATTGTGGTAATTTGTGATTAAATTCTGGCTTTGATGAATTTAGGAAAAAAAATGACGTTTTCACAATATTACCTTAGTCAACAAACAGCATTTCTTTAGTCATTATCAGGTTTATCTTGACTAATACTTGGCAGATTTGTGCCTGAGTGCTATTTTTGAAGTTATTGTACTGTTATTTTAAATTTTTATTTTCTAGACTTTTCTATATGCTATAATTAAAATTAACCTATGTTGGTATTTATGAACTGTTTTGTTAAGGAAGTATAATAATGTTTTAGTTGTAGTTTACTTTGTATTTTCAAAAATACAAAATGTATAAATAATGACTTTTTCCCCTTTCCGATCCTTAATGTGTTTGTTTTCTTTAACCTTACTATACTTGCTAATATTTCCAGATAAATATTGGATAATATTGAATCTTGTTAATCCTAGTTTTATGGGAAAAACCTATCAGCATTTTACCTTTAGGTAATGCATTTTGTGCTGCTTATAGGAAAATATTACTAAACTAAGAACTTTATTTGTATCATCTGTAGCAGTTTTGCGCTTTTATAATGAACAGATACTTAATTTTTGACAATAAATTTTCTGCAAATTTTGACTATCTTTATGGCATATGTATGCAATATATTGTTTTTATCCTATCCATAACATTGTATGTTTTCCAGTATGATTTATTTTACAGAAGTTATTTAAATGTTTTACATGAGGTGAAATGGCTGTTGATATTAAATACAATTTCATCAGTGTCAGAGATCATACTCTTCGAAATTTTTTTCATTATTTTATGATTAGATTAGTTTTTGTAAAGATTCTGCTTTGTAAATAATGTATGTTTCAGACTTATCGAGTCTCATTTTCCGTGTAATAAATAGTGAACAAAGTTTATCTGTATTCCTCCTCAAGTTATAAGAATTAAGGTTTTTTAAAATTGTTTTCCAATTACTATTGCCAGCAATTACTGTGGTTAAATCTCTACTTATATGTAGCTAGTTTTTAAAAATTTAATTCTACTTTATATAATTTTGAAGCTGTCACCAAATGCCTTCAGATTTCCAATTTTAACATCTTTTTGTTATCATTAAACCTTTAGTCCCATGAAATTTCTTTATGCTTCATGACCAAAATGCTCTTGTTGCTCATATGAATATTGGTTCATTTATCTTTGTTTTTATTTATCTAGCATTTTTCTATTATATCTGTCTTTTTGTTTTCTGTATTAGCTTGTGTCTCTTTTTATACCTCCCTAAACTTGAGTTTGCTTCATTAATATGAGCTTGTGCTTCCTGTAAATCTAATTTTTATAAATTTAGATTCCAATCTACAAAGTATTTTAAGTATCTTTACCTTTATGTCTACTTTTTAATTTTTCTTTTTCTTTTTACCCTTCTCTTGAATTGGATAAATACATCTTTTCTTGTTCGTTGTTTACCCTCCCTTAGTTTGGTAAAGTTTCCTTATTCTTTTAACAATTATGTTATACATCATAGCATATGTTTTTGATTTGTTATATTGTGATTAATAATTTTATTTTTCTTTGATGTTGCAAAGACCTTTTATTTTTCTTCCTTCCTGACACATGCTACTATTTTTATGTACTGTAATCACACACAGAATATAAGACACACAGACATCTATGTACATGAGTATAAATATATAGGCAAATATTGACATATCTGTCTTCCATATAGGATGAAATTTTTCCTCTTCACAAATTTTCTTTAGACATTTGAATTAACATAATTCCATCTTTTGGAGTACTTTTAAGCTACCTAATTTCATTTGTATTTTAACAGCTTCACTATGACTTGCCTAGACACTTCATAGTTATTTTTATTAAATTTAATAGTAATTCTTTCATACGTGATTTCATTTTTTATTGATAAATTTGGAAATTCCTCAGCCATTAAACCTTCAAATCATGTAAATGCTCTCTTCTTTCTAGCTTTGTCCATTCTTACTCTTCTGTATTGCACATTCTATAGTCTCGCTATGTCTCAGCATGGATATTTTCTCATGATGTGCTTTCTAATTTGTTAACTCTCACTATTTGACTCGTTGTTAAATTCTTCCATTAATTCTCAATTTCATTGTATTTTAATTATTGCATTTTCTGTTTCCTTAATTTCTGTTTGATTTTAGGCCATGATAAAATTGCAAATCTTGGGCCGGAGGGTTAGCTAAGTGGTTCTGGCGCCTGTCTCGCAAGCACAAGGTCCTGAGTTCGATCCTGGTAACCACATACAATGCTGGGTGTGGTGACTCACACCCACCAGCAATCAATACCACATATCACAGTGCTGGGTGTGGTGACTCACACCTGTAATCCCAGCACTTGGGAGGCAGAGACAGGAGGATTGCTGAGTTCCAGGCTTGCCTGGGCTACAGGGTGATCTCAGGGCCAGCCTGAACTACAAAGCGAGACCCTGTCTCAAAAATAAAACAAACAAATTTCAAATTTTGTATACAGTATATGCAGTTAATTTAAATTATGTGTCTTACAATTGTATTCCTTGTGGCACTATGAGTTTGCTTTTATTTTGTGTTATTTCTTTTTGCTTGTCTTCATCTTCATCTGTAATTGTGTTTTCTCTACAAAGTGTTTGTTGATATTTCCAGGACACATTAGCTGAATTATATCCAAATCTTTTGAGGAAGATGAAGTAACAAGGATTAAGTAAATTTGGTAGGATTAGTCAGTAAACAGAGCCAAGTTTTGAGTGATGGTAATGTAGCTGTTACCTAAAACAATGTACTTTCTCTTTTATTATCTTGTAAAGACTTCCTTTCTTCCACACTAAGAGAACTATTAGAAATGGCTCACTGGCTCAATGGTTTATCTTATTTTTCAGTATAAGTTACTGATACATTGATTCCAATTGCTAACAAATTGAGAAAGCAAATATAAGTTGGAATATCTCATTTCTTTCAGACATTATCAGGCATCACAACTTGGTGCAAGGTAGGAGTGTATAGAGATTGCAATTCCTTATTCAAAGAATAGGGATATATAAGAACAGTTGATTTGTAAAATTCATGCTTGAGATGAGGATCCCTACTCATTAAGCCAATATGTAGGCTGTGCCCTTTTAAGCATTAAAATATAGATATCAATGGACTGGTTCTGTTGCCTGCCTAGCAAAAGCAAGGTCCTTGGTTCCATCCCCAGTAACCACATAGAACAATTCAGGGCATAGTGGCTCATGTCCACCAGCAATGAGTACCGCATACCAGAATGCTGTGCGTGGGTGGTGGCTCAAGCCTGTAGTCCCAGCACTCAGGAGGCAGAGGCAGGAGAACTGCTGAGTTTGAGGTTTACCTGGGCTACATAGTAAGCTCAGGACCAGCCTGAATTACAAGGCGAGACCCTGTCTCACACACAAAGAAAACATATATCAAGACATTGTATAGAAATATTTTGTATATACTTACATGCTGAATATTTGGAATCTAACTCATATTCTGTTGTAGACATTAGCTCTAATTTCTAGTATACAAAATATATAGGTCAAGTTTAACTGACTTGCCATATTTTCTCAGCAAGTAGTGATCAACCTGAAATGTAATCTCTGTTCTCCTTTTCAAATGTAATCAATTATCAATCCAATTCTTCTGGCTTTACAAATGCAGCGTGGAATAACAATGTGCGTTTAAATAAGATGCTTGAAATTTGAGAATATTGTATAATTGAAATAGAATAACAAATGATAGCTGAGTGAAGCCCATTTTGGAATTCCATAGTTGAATTTACCAGTACTTTATTTAGTAACTAAACTTCTTTTATAATGTATTTCAAGACTGATTTTACCTTAAATTTTCTTTCTTATAGAGATGTCCAAAAAATACCATTTTACTCAGCCACATCAACCAAAGCATGTTTCAAAGAAAGTGATTTTACCAAATATAATAAGACTATTTATGACGTATTGCTCCACTTGAGTGGAATGCTTCCAGCTGGAATCAGCCCAAGACAATCTTTACCTATGAATGAAAAAGAAAGGGTGACCCAGCTTTATAATCAATATTCTTCACTTCTGGATTTTCTTACGTAAGTGTATGAATATACTAATTTCGCATATGATTATAGTTTGCATAGTTAGAGGAATGTATGGATAGATGAGTGAATGTATAGATGGAGAGGTAGATGATAAAGAGATAGTGTTTGAAATATTTTTACCAAATAGTTATACACAGTGTTGTATACACCATAGAAAAATATATACTCCCCAAAAGAAAATAAGCGTTCTTTTGTCATTTGGATTCATCTTCTAAGATAGTCATTCTCAAACTGTTCATGCATCTAAATGATTGTGAGGGCCTTTTGAATCAATTTTAATGGCCTTTAGCAATAGAATCTATGATTGGATTTGCATTTATTAATTTATTAATTCATTTATTCATTTATGTTTTTGAGACAGGTTCTAGCTTCACAGTTCAGACTGACCCTGAGCTCACTATGTAGGCCAGGCAAGCCTCAAACTCAGCAATCCTCCTTCCTTTGCCTCCTGAGGGCTGGGATTACAGGCCACCACACCAGGCTCAATTTGCATTTATAACAAGTTACAAGATAATACAGATATTGCTGGCCTATGACTTTATTTTGAAAAATCAGATCTATTATGTCATATAATTTTACCAAACAAAAAGGGAATGAACCAATAAAATTCATTCCTCAAAATGTTGCTAATACAGTCTCATTTTATGGGCGCTGTGAATTTTATTTTTTGTAACTGAAGTCTTCAATATTAAAATATCAGGCAGATGAAAGTTCCACACATGGTTGATATAAACTAAAAGAAGAATACTTGTAATTATAATATCTGTGTTCTTCTGCAGAGATTAACTTGCAAATGTCTAAGAAATAGGAAAGCAGTGTCCATTTAACTTCTGAAGGAAGTATTGTTTAAGTTCTATTGTTTCTTGGGCCTATTGTTCACTACAGAACCCCACGCCTATAGAAAGTACTCTTACCCTACTCTTGTGCTTCTTAGCCACTGAACTATTTTTTACTCATACTTATTTATGTAAGGGCACTAATATGTTTTTAAATATAAATAATATGCTTTTCTCTTTTGCTTCATTGACTGTAGAATCTGGCTCATTGTTTTCCAGGGATATTTATTTATCTGCCTTAGCAGCCATGGGGATGAAGGACAAGTAGAGGCCTCCTAGAGCAAAAATGCTAATCAAAGTTTTGATATTCATTTTTAATTTACAAATCAGGATTTTTGAATCCATAGAAGTACTATATGTTAAAAGTATAACAGTACTGAAAAACATTTTCACTTATTTGACGCTCACAATTATAGTAACATTCAAAACTGGCTAAAGATTCATATGGCTTAGAATGCAGCTAGAATTTTCTAAGTTAGTGAAGGATATTGATTCAAAACCCAGATAGCCAGTCATGGAGATTGCTACCGTGAAACATTAGCAGGGCCCATCAAAGAGGAAGAAAGTGACAGATGATTGGCCGTGAATTACAGTATGAATCACAAATATTTGAAGTTTCGCATGTGGTTACATCAGTTATGGGGAGCATATTGATCATTAGTGAGTCTAAAAGGCATAAGATCCCTATTTCAAAAAACAGCTTTTGGTCACATGACAAATAAGTATAAAGAGAAGGGAGGATATTGTCATAAAGACCTAGGATATAGAAAAGCAATGAAAAAATAGTCAAAGAGCCAATATTTATTATGTCCTCTATTTATCAGAGAGAATGAGAACGTTCCGGAAAATTTTATAAATGTAGAACAGGAAGCCTGTAAACTTTCTTTTAATTTACCACTTCCTACTTTGATCCTTAAAGATTCATTTGATGGGGTAAACCCACTAAATAAGGCAAAAATTCAGATATATTTATTTCAGAAATTTATGCATATGTGTAAAATCTAATGGAATATTAACTGGAATCCAAAATGTTTGCATACTTACATAAATCCTTACTGTATTTGCTACAGAAATTAAACAGTTGCGTGACAAAATCGTTAAACTCTATAAGACTTGAGACCATTGAGTTATGTTGGTGGCATTCTTTTTGGCTTAGCTCCCAATAATGTTGACATTAACATAGGTTGTTTCTGTTTTGACATTTTATGATATGAGAATGAAAGTACAGAAGAATGATTTTGGCATTTAAACCAAGCCATTCAGATTTATTTGCTCATTATCAGCAAATACATGCCCATCAGGATATGTTGACTGAAGTGAAATTGCTTAACATTTAGAAAGTAGCACCACAGTTAATAAAATTGGATTATTAATCCAAGATATATGCACATGTTTTATCATGGAAACAAATCTATTAAATTTAAACTAGTCATAAATACTATTAGTTTCCCCACTTAAATATGATCAAAGACTACATGAGAGCTGTTGTACAAGTGAAATATATACTTTGTGCAGTAAGTGAGAAATTCATTTTTAAATACTAAATTAGATTTTAAAACATTTTCTGGCAATTAAGTTTAAAATTGAATAATTCTTTACATCTAATTATATTTTGAGCTATTCACTGTAAACATTGAAATATTCAAGTAGGACAATTAAGAATCAGTTCAATCAAATTAATTGTTAAGGAAAGTTCTCTATAGAGGTACTGACTGTGCATAATACCAGTTAAAAAGACATAAATATGAGTACTGTATTATGGACTGATAAAGTTGGACCATGAGATTAGATTTAGAAAGAAAAATATATATTGATTAGAGCATCAGCATTTAAGTGCAGAAGTACGTTCTTTATCCTTAACTGTTACCCAGGTTTAGTCTGTTGAACACTGCAGAATATTCAAATAAATGTGTTCTTCTTTTTTCAGAAACTCTCTTTTTAATTTTTCTTTTATAGTTTTCTTTATGCTTTCTCTTTTTACATTTTACAGAAATAATCACTTCCTGAAATTCTGTCTCAGCTTTGGTTATAAGAAATTTTTCCAGTTTGTTAATATGTTTGTGATGCCTCTGTTTCACTTTGTAGAATTTCAACTTTAGAGGGGTATCATCTTATCATCATCATTCTTTTAATTTTCCCCCCACACTGGGAATAGAACTCAGGACCTTGCACTTGCCAGGCAGGTGTGACATCACTGAGATAAATCCTCTGTCCTATGATCATCATTCTTACAAAAGCCTTATGTTGGTTGTTCCTGCCAAGGGGTAGCATTACGTTAAAATCAATTTTATGTAATGCTAACTTAATTCAAATAGAATCACAATTCCCAAGGATAGAAGTTGCCTGAGAATAAAAAAAAAATATAATGCTTGATTTCCAAATGGATTTTATTTAGGGAGTGTTTTTTTCTATTTGCTTGGACTGGCCCAGAGCTACGTCAAACTTAACAGTCTACAACTGTGTTAACTACTTATACTTCTATAGAAGTTTCTTTCCTCGGTTCTCTCTGCTCATCTATCTCTTATATCTTCATGATTGGGTTTTGAGTATTAATTATCTTTACCCTCTTGTCTGCTTTTTCTTTTCCTTATTTCTCAGTAATCATAAAACTGAACTGCTGAAAGTGCTTACTGTGTTGAGCACTACATCCTGTATACTTTTCTATAAAAGACTGTTGACATATAGATCTTCATTAGGAAAAAGACTTGGGACAAAACAGTACAAGATTTCTGTACAGTGCGTCTGGTGGTGATATACATTAATATGAAGAGTTTGAACAAAATTAATTCAAAATATTTTGACAATGTAATAATATATATCTATATATAAATATATTAAGTGTAGTGATACATATACATAATATATATGTATATATACATAAATACATTGTACATATGTTATACAATATAAGTCGATATGGACTTCATGTGTACTGCAACAAGTTTACAAAATAAATGAATACTCAGTTTTTAGAGTATTTCTTTGGAAAAAATATATAATGGATTACTTCATATTTGGAACATTTTCATTTTTAGGCATGTCTGGTCATAGGTGTTCAGTAAACGTTAGATGGCTAACAACCTGTTAGATGTTTTTTGTTTTCAAAGTTTCAGATATTCTTCAGCTTCATAATGTTATTATAGCAATAAAATAGTTACCACATTGACTAAAAAAACAAGTTGCATCACTGTATATTCAGTTAACATACAAGGGTAGATAAGTATTATTATAGGTACTTAGTAAGTTTGTTATTTCTTTCTCCATTTGTCTAAAGAAATATGCACATTTCATTGTTGAGATTTTTTATCATATAAATTTTAAACTGAAAAATTAAGATTTGACAAATACAAAAGGAATAACATTAAATAATTTATTGGAAGTCAGTGCAGATGTGTATTATACTATTATAACTTTGGCTTTTTTTTTTAAATTTTAGTATTCAAGGTGGGTGTGTTTCTCATATAATGCCAGAATTCCTACTTGATTCTGAAGATTATGAGAAGTGGATTGAGATTTCAGTAAGACAATATAATTTCTAGGAACAATTTATAATTATTACTGAATTTAATGATATTTAGTCTTTCTGAAAAGATTCCATTTCAGACCCCTTCAATTTTATATGTGAAGTATACATGGGGTTAATCATCTTTGGAAATTCTATGTTTTCCTTGTCTGCATGAGATTCCATTGCAAAAATAATTACATGGCCCTCTAAAATATATAACAATTGCTTTTTTGGGTGAATTTACATATGAATGTGTGGGATTATATTAATTTTATTCTTAAAATGAGATTATGGAATATATATCTTCCAAAGAAAAAATTCCTGGTGGCATTTCCACTACCTGCCACTCTCTCTTCTTTGGGGAAAATAGAGAGAAACTAAGGAAGAAATCATAGATTTTTCAAAGTATGCAATTCATTTTTTGAAAACATTTTCAGAAGAGAAGTTTTTTTAGAGGGGGCTGAAGGCCTCAAGTTAAATATGCTGTTGTTGTGGTGCTGTCACTGTGTCTACCACATGTGATGAGAAGAAAGAGCAAAGCGTATCATTTTGGCAATAGGTTCAGTTCCTGTGGGTAGAGTCAAGGTGGATGTTTTAATCTGAGCTTATGGTTCAAGAGAACTTTGAGTCTTATTCCATCACTTTTACTACAGGGTGATTTAATAAGTGTGTTGAATGAACACATCTAAGACCTAAATTGTGAATTGTGTGCTTCAGAAAGCTACCTATGACAATAGTTTCTACTTATTAGCACATGGGGAATTATGACACATAATGAATGTCTAAAAAGGGAATGCACATAGTTTGTACTTTAAAAATATATGCAAAATAGTTAAAAGTTTAGACTTACATTAACTTTGAAGTTTAATTTATGTTGTAATATTTTATTTCTTGAAGTGCCACAGTGATAGTAATTCTTTGGATTCAGATCAAACTAAGAGAATTTATTCTCCTGTTAATGATATTAATCACTTTGAAAAATGGAGTAAACGGGCATGGACTGATATTTTTCTTCAGATTTACAAGGTATTACTTTTACTGTAGCTCATTACATTTTCTGGAGTGTGTGTGTGTGTGTATGTGTGTATAGGCAGTGGTTCTGTAAAGGACACAGCATCTTAAATGAGATAAGGGAAATAAGGGTTCCTTCTGGAAATAATTGAAAATGAATGGTTCAGAGCTAGTGCATGCCTCTTCCATGTCATACTAAGCTTTGTCTATGGGTTTAGTTTCTCACAGTTAAGAGCAGGTGGAAGAGTAGTAGAGGACAAAAATATATGTTTTGTTAATATCGCCAGGAAAATGCCTGATTTCCATTTCATATTCTATTGGGCAGAATTTATTTGAGAAATACACTTTTTAGAATTGATAGCTAAAAAAATATTTTCTATTGCTAAGTAGACAAACTAAATAAGAGATGCCAAGGAAAGTTATGTTCTCCACCTCCGATGTACAATAGGCTTCCTTTAAAGTTATTCTGGAGTGCCAGGCATGGTGGCTCATGCATGTAATCCCAGCACTTGGGAGGCAGAGACAGGAGGATTGCTGAGTTCCAGGTTTGCCTGGGCTACATAATGACCTCAGGGCCAGCCTGAACTACAAAGCGAGACGCTGTCTCAAAAAAAAGAAAAAAGTTATGCTGGAGTGACATTCATGATGATTCATATAGCTGTAGACTGGGTTTTGTTGAGATTCTCAAATTTGCTTCCAGTCAGATTACATTTCTGGGTATATTAATATAAATTATGCCTTTACATTCTATTTAATGTATGCAAAAGAAAAACTAATGATACTTCTGAATGCAGGATAAGGCAAAGTATTTTCAGGACCATAATGATAGTTAGATGGACCACTGTAATGGGATTTTACTGTACAGAAAGATTAACCAAACTCATAGTGGAAGAGGGGAAATGCTAAACCAAAGAGCAGAGTGAGAGTCAAGGATGGGAAATGAAAACTCATCAAGCGTAAAGGTCCATTTGAGCTAAAACAGTCTAATGAGATTCTTGCTGAAAACAGGCTTGAGTCATTAAACATCAGTTTTCAAAGGTGATCAGAGATGGTAGGAATATGATGTTTATGCTAAGCTAACTTAGCCTAGGTTTTGGTAAAACTAGATTTTCCAAGGAAGTACATAGATTGGCATAAGAAAAGTTTCATAAGCCTAACTAAAGTTTTGTCACATGATATTTTGCCACTAAGTAAGGCCAAACTAAGGGATCTGGGTATTTTGGATTTTATTTTGAGATTGTCACAGAAGTGTTGAAGATGTTTAAACACAAGGGTGACTACAAAAACTTTCAATTCTAGAGACATCGCTTTGGGACAATGTGGAAAAGAGAAAGAATTGTGAGACGGACTTAAGTGTCTGGTGCTGGGACTCACACGTGGAGTTTAGTGTTATTGAGGGTAATTAAAAAGGGGCTTATTCCATCAAAAATTAGAAATAAAACTCAATAGTGTTTGCTAAATGACAAGAATTTTGGAATTAATGGTATTAGAGAAGTTGTACTCATCTGCTATAGCTAAAGATAAATTTGAAGTATTCATAGACAAATGGGTATAATTTGAGAACATAATGTTATGTGAAGTAAGTCAGATACACAAGCTTAAATATTGAGTAGTTTCTCCCATATAAGAAAATCTATATATCTTTTCATATTTATATGCATATACACATAGATAAGAAAGAGGAAAAATAGAAGATAGATAAATAGGTAGTAGGGGCAGTTTCAAATAACTCTCCAAAACATCTATTGTGTTGTTTCAACAGTATTTTATAAAAGCAAATTTGTTTCATTTATACTACTAGTTTCTCTTGCTCACTAAAAGCAAATTTTTTTCATTTTTATTTCTTGTTTAAAAGAATCTTTGTCTATGACTTGTACTATGAGACACATTTTTGCCATTCTTTTTAAGATCATTATACAGTGTTTATCCATTATTCTCTAAATATTTTTGTTGTGAAATGTTTTATTTTTTGTACAAGTAGGAGGAGTATTTTTTATTTTCCTTATTAATAGTTGCAAGTATTACATTAAAGTAAAAAAGAAAAGAATTACAACAGGTTTCTCACTTTTGTACTGAGTTTAATGACAGTAAATAAGATACTTAGCAAGGGGAAGGAATATAATTTGATGGGGTCCAACATGTATGACTTTGCAAGATGATTTGATAATTCATTACAAGCTTTGAGTTTCTTTTGATCTTTCTAGGGGCTTGAGGTTCAGCATTAGGCTGTTTATTTGAGATTACTCTGTTTTCCAAATAATGGAGATTTATTACTATAAATTTCTCTCATAGAAATGCTTTCATTGTGCCCCCATACATTCTGGTATGCTGTGTTGGCATTATCATTTAATTATAGAAACCTCTGTCTCACAAGAAATGGCAAGAAAAATCAACAGCTGAGATCTCATTTTATTAAAAAGCTTCTGCCTAGCAAGAGAAAGCACCAACAGAGTGAAGAGACAACCTACAATGTGGGATTTTTTTTTTTTTTTACCAGC
This sequence comes from Thryonomys swinderianus, assembly GCA_004025085.1. Taxonomy (NCBI): domain Eukaryota; kingdom Metazoa; phylum Chordata; class Mammalia; order Rodentia; family Thryonomyidae; genus Thryonomys; species Thryonomys swinderianus. The sequence goes on from PVIC010015411.1 coordinate 12,606, forward strand.
TGACTATCTAGAATAAAGAACTTTAAAAAGTCAGGACTTCCCCAAATTTAATGATCCAATCCAAAAATGGACATTTGAAATGGATAGACATTTCTCACATGAACAAGTAGAAACAGTAAATAAACATAGGAAAAAATGATCAATATCACTGGTCATTTGAGAGACAGATGAAAACAACACTGAGATCCTATCTTTAGCAAGAATGGCTAAGAAAATCAAGAAATTAACCAATAATAAATACTAGCAGGGCTACAGACAGGAACTTTTTTCCATTGTTGATAAGAAAGTAGACTAGTACAACCACAGTGGAAATCAGTGTGGAGATTCCTCAGAAAACTAGGATTAGATGTCCCATTTGACCCAACTATTCCCCTGTGATGTACATTTCCAAAAGAATTCAAAGCATCATAGCACAGTGATACATGTATACCTGTGTTTATAGCAGCACAATTTGTAATAGCTAAATTTTTGAAAGAACCCAAATGCCTATCAACTGGTGACTGGATAACAAAGATGCAGATTTTAATTTTTTAAAATAAAATGGAGTAATGCTGAGCCATAAAGAATGATAAACTGGAAACATTTATAGCTAAATGGATGCACCTTGAAGCCATGCTCTTAAGTGAAATAAATAGTACACACATGTCAATACCAAATGGTTTTCTGGTGTGAGAAACTGAAAGTGTAAATGAGGACCAAAATATGTAATAGATGTTGTGAAATAGGAAGAAATTGTTCAAAGGGGTAAAGGAACTAGAGAGGGGTTGCAGAATAAAGGAAAGAAGGGAAAGAAAAATGAAGAACAGAAGAAATAAAAGGAAGTAAAGCTTATGTATATAAGGGAGGGGTGGAAGGCTGGAAGGGAGGGCAGGGGAATAGAAAAAATGTACCATGATCTATCTTATATAGGCACAAATTCCCAATGATGACTAACCATAAGGTATATCTGAAAAGTAGAAATAAACTCAATAAGTATAAATAAATTTTTAAAAAGAGTAGCAGAGTAGGGAATTTAAACCATATACAAAGAGGCCAAGAACAGGTGCTTTCAGGTACGTTTTGTGTTGGAAAACTGAAGCTCAATCCTACTAGATTTGTAATGATGACATTGAAGAACATATCTGATGTGGATTGCAATTAAATGATGAGGAATATAGGAGTATTTGGCTATCAATTGACCTGACTATCATCGAAGGAGAACGCTGTAAATGGTAGTCTAGATACACGCACACATGTCAGAGAAAATGTTCACCCAAGGGAAATTTCTTTATGTGCACGATAAGCCGCCTTCATAATATCTAGCTGAATACTGGATAGGTACGACCAGGATAAGAACAGTATTACTATAGCCTATATTAATCAGGTTACTGTCCATTAATGGTTTGGTCTGAGCCAAAGAGGTAACTTGTCCTGTTACAGAAACCAGTGTTCTGACTCCAGACTCTTAGAACATTATGAAGATAAAAAAGAAATATATATATATATATATATATATATATATATATATATATATATATACACACACATACAGAGAGAGAGAGTGAGAGAGAGAGGTAGTAACAGTAGAATACAAGCTGTTCCTCTCATCTAGAACCCATGCCAAATGGCTAATAATGTATAATTTTTAATTAATTAATTTTATTGATACATTTTATGTGCACATCATGCTCTTTGCTGTAGTACTTTACTGTTCAGAGTCCTTAACATTACTTTTAAAAACAGATACCTTGCTTTGTGATAATACATATGTCTATATGCATAGTGTACATATTGCATGGTTTCAGTATGTTAAACTGGACAGCATGTGATAAAAACATGTCAAGTTATAAAATTGTGCATACTTTCTTCATTTTAACAACATGCCTCTTCAGTATCAATGACAAAATCAGGGTTTTTTTTTTCTTTCTTTCATTCTTTCTTTTTTTTTATTATTTTTTTTTTGAGACAGGGTCTTGCTTGGTAGTTCAGGCTGGCCCTGAGCTCACTATGTAGCCCAGGCAAGCCTGGAACTCAGCAATCCTCCTGTCTCTGCCTCCTGAGTGCTGGGATGACAGGCGTGAGCCACCACACCCAGCACTGTGGTATGTGGTATTGATTGCTGGTGGGTGTGAGTCACCATGCCCAGTATTGTATGTGGTTACCGGGATCGAACTCAGGGCCTTGTGCTTGCGAGGCAGGTGCTGGAACCACTGAGCTAAATCTCCGGCCCGCCAAAATCAGTTTTGACCAGTTACCATTACTTTGATTTTCAAAATTTTAACTATTTTAAGTTTCAAGAGCTGGAAGAAGTAAGGAAAACATTCTAAATGTTTCTTTTTAATGAATTAGCATACTAATCTAATGGCGTGGTGTGGTGTAGTGCCCTGTGGAATAAATGGTATAGAAGCAAAAATTTGTGAACTCAAAGTGAATATTAGTGGTACAGAACTCACATTTTGTTTTACAGCTGAAAAAATACACAACCAGAAAATACTGGTGCTTTTCTTTACCTTTCTTTCATATTTTTATATACTCTGCAAATATTAATTTGTTGCTTTTTCACCTGAATGTAGTAAAAGTTTAATCTTTTCTAATTTCAGATTATGGTTTTATCCCGGATTGTACCACAGACATTCAAGGCTGTCCCTGTAATAAATGTGAAATATACACAAAAAATCAGCCCTTTTTTTGCATCCAGCAACATCTATTCAGATGCGGAAAGGATTCTTCTTAGTTGGTTGAATACAAATTATGAAAATACTCGGGAAATTGCATGGGGAAACTGTGAAAAGGGTAAGAATTGTTTTTTTTTCTTTAAATAAATTGTGTGTGGTGATACAGTGTAAAAGGGACCACAAAACCATATTTAGACTATGGATTTTAGACGAAACTCCATCATTTATTCTCACTTCTGCAAAAAAAGAAATGCAAGGTAAATGTTAATGGATAATTCATTGGTTTTGAAGAATAACTATGAAACATACAAAGAGGTGCTCTAGAAATAAAAATTGGTCCTAATATTGTTGGTAGGATTTTCAAATTCATAAAATATTAGATTTATTTGATTTTGATTGACTCATTTTATTAGTGAGGTCATGTATGTTTATGAAAAGTCATATTACATATCATATCAGTGTCGTGCTGGATACCAGTAAGTGTGATGATGAATCCCATTGGTAGATCTGTCATATTAGTTTCACTCACTGAAACATAGGAGTATTCAAAGACAGACAAGGACACATGTTCCAGTGAGTGTTCCCTATTTCTGTTCTTGCAAGATGAGGCTCTAACAGTGTCTAATCAAAGAGCTTTAATCTCATTTGTAAAAGTTCTAGATGCTAATATAGTTATGCATTTTTCTTAGTTATATACATTTTTTATAGTGACATTAACATACAGTCCTTTTAGCTTCAGTTAAGCTCTCTGCTTCCAAGTAATACCAGCATTTTATTTCTAGAGTAGGTTTTAATTTAACATTTCATAACTTAGTTTTGATAGTCAACTCTCCGACTTTAACCCAAACTTTAGAATTAAAGGAAACGCTGAGTCTGGTTTCAGATGAAATTGAATTTTAATTGCCCTTAATTTAAAGTTATTACTTTGGAATAGGTCAAAAGATATATATTGATATAATATATTCAAGTTTGAGACCAGTAGCTTTTTTCCTTCTAGTAGACATGAAGAAACTATCAAAGTCCATGTCTTTTTAATTTTTTTAAAATCCTGTCTTATAAAATGCATTTTTTTCATTTAAAATATTAAGAATAAACTAGAAATAGGCCTGGGTGTGTAGTTCAGTACTGCAGCTCTTATCTGCATATACAAAGCTCTTGGTTTGATTGTAGAAAAAAAAGAGGAGGAGGAGAAGAGGACAAACAGTAATGAGATGGTCTACACCTATATACTTAAATTATTTTGAATATTAAGGAGATATACTTTCACTACAGTGCAATGAAGTATGCATTTATTAAAATAAAATGTAAATTAGTTATAAAATTATTGTGCTTTCATTTTTATGAAGAGAATATTCCATGCAAATTAATTTCAAAGAGTTTGCTGCATTTATGAATAATTCAGGATAAACATTTATCCTTTTCTTATCTTTTCTATTTTTGGTGTGGGAGCTGAAGGCCTTCACAATGAGTTACATCCCCAGCTCTTTTTCGATTTTGAAATAGTCTCACTGAGTTGCTCAGTCTGGGCTTGACTTTAAGACTCTCATGCTTCCACCTCCCCAGTAACTGGGATTAAGGCAGTGAGTTACAATGTTCAGCTCATTTTTTAAAAAGAAAATTTAGTCACACTTAGACTTATGCCTCTGGAAAAATTTTGAACCACCTATCCCCCTTATATCCAGCATTATTTTTCCCATGTTTTTTTATGGTTATTGACTAATTTCATTCAAGTCACAACTCAAAAATGACCTCATTTGACATGCTGTTTCAGTATCTTCTCTAAAACAGCATATAATTCAGTCGATTCTCTTTTGTATTCTGTCATTTTACTTTCAGTAGCAATTTGCCAGCCTAGCATATGTATTTATCCTCTCTCTTCTAGTAGGATGTGGCTTTCCTTGCACCGAATTATTTGGTTCATTCTTATATTCCTAAAGTCTGGAACTGTGGCTAGAAAACAACAGACAATTGCTGTTTTCATTTTATGCTTCTGTAGAAGAAACCTGAGATTAAGTAAATGTTTGTTAAGTGAATGAATAAAGGATTAATGGGACAGTCTCTAATTTTATGCATTTTAACCTTATTTTATGTGGCTGAATATGTATGATTTTCCTGCATTATACTTTCTGGTGTAAATAAGGAACCCAGGTTGCATAGCTGAGGAAAAAACAAAAACAAAACCCTGCCCATGTTTGGCACGAGACCTGATAACAGGTTTGCCTGGTTAGTAAGTGAGGTGGTTTGCGAGGTGAGGCTCCTTCCAAGAGCAAGTTATTTATCCTTCATTTCCCTAATACTTGTAGCATTTTCTATTTCAATTTATTAAACCTTCTATAGTTAAGAAAACATAAGCCTCAAGAAAGTAGAAAAATGAGCCCATTCATTCCTATGCCTTACCCTATCTGAAGAAAAAATTTAAACTACATGAAACATTTCCCTGGAGAAGATAGGATACAAAATCAGTTGATTGTTTTAAGAGTAAAAAATACTATAAGATGAAAGAAGAGCTATGTTGGGCTAGAAATATATGAGACTTGTGACATTCATTTGAAGATCAATATAAATGCAGAGCCAGAGGAAGGTATGCTTGGGTCTTGTTCAAGTGGCAGCCCAAAATTCAAATTTTTTCAGCCAGTTCACAGATATGGAAAACATGTGAAGACTTGAATGAAACATGTTTAGACCGCATGATGGTGATTACAAGATGATTTCTACATAATTCACTAGAAAAGGAAACAATTTGAATCATGGAGGAAGAATTCTAGCAAAGAAATTCAGTGAGGTTTACAGTGATAACTTAGTTAAGCAATCGTTGAACAATATAGTATTAATGTGGAGTTCATGTATGTTCTAGTCAGACAAAGCCAATATAAAGCAAGTTATAAGGCCAGTTTTCTAAGTTTTTGCCATTCATTGGATGCAGAATATGAAAGGGTCAACGATTTGGTTGAAATATCTGGCCTGAACTGCTAAATTTAGTGAAAGAAAAGGGATGACTTGCGATGAAAATGATAAGGTTCATTTTGACTGTGTGTAATTGGAGACATCTGTGGGAGACAGAGCCACATAACACTATTTAGATGTTATCCCACTATTTATAAATGAAGTTTAAGTTACTTGAGTTGGAGTTGAGATTTATTTAACAAAGAACAAAAACAGGCTTGATAAAAAGAATAAAGTTTTGGTCGTTGGAAAGGACAATTCTATGAAGGAACAAAACTAAAAAAAAAACAGGAAGAGAGCAGAGGAGAAGTTTCATAGAAGGCATGTCATGAGAGAATATGTCAAAATGAACTCAAACTATGGAATATGTTAACAAAATAGCAATTACAGTAGAATTCCTGCTCAATTTTTTTAAGTAACACTATTAATTGTTGAGAGGGATTACAAAGGAATTTATAGCATGATCTCTGCTGTTTATAATCCAGGCAGGGCCTTGAATATACGCATGAAACAGATGAATTGCCACTCAGGGATATGTATTTTGTAGATCACCAAATAAGGGTTAGAGATAATCTAAAGATTCTGAAAAGCCATATAGAGAAAGGAGGCAGTTGCCCTCATAGTTAGATCCTCGTCAATGGAACAGAATGCCCAACATTTGAAACTTTAAGGAAAAGGAAGTTCATCTTTACTCACAGTTTGTAGAGGTTCAGCCCATTGTCAGTTGTCTTCAGGGCAAGGCAGCATGGCAGAAGGGCGTAGAAGTGGATAATTGCCTTTGTCATGGTGATGGAGGGAGAGATCAAAGGAGGAGAAGGGAGCTAGACTTTCCAGGCCATGCCCTCAGTGACCCATTTCAGACCAGGTTTCACTTGCCAACAATCACATTTAGCTGTAAACTCACTGGACTAATCCACTGATCAGGAGCATACCTCATGATGTAATCAATTTCCCAAAGTTCCATCTTTGAGTGCATGAGACTTTTGAGGGAGATCTAGATAGAAACAGAAAGAGTTGCTGTGAATGCAAATGCTTGGAGAACCATATATCTCTGAGCAGGAAAGATGGGTGATAAAAATAAAAATTAAAAGATGTAAAATGTCAAAGAATCAACAATTATTTATTTTGTATAAAGAAAAACAAGTAGATTGACTTCTTTGAATGTGGGTAGAACCAAGAACTATATAAGACTGAGAAGAGATGAGAGAAAACAAAACAGAACAGAACAAAAACAGTGAGCCCTCCTCACAAATTTTATTGAACTAAACTGTTCAGTTGCCACAAAGTCATCCTGGTGAGCATTCTATTCTTATTCAGTCCCATAAAGCAATAAATAATGAATTTTTAGTCATTTATAGGTTTTGTAGAAATTGTTGAGAGTTTAGCAAGTAATACAGTACAGTGAACTGTTTCTTTTTAACTTGTTTGCCAAAGTCCCTTTTTTGACACTTTCACCTCATTTGGAGCAAGTACACTACTTTCCTTATTTTATTATTATAATAGTTTCTTTAGAGTGATGGAATCAGGAAAGACAAGGTGAGGAAGTACAGCGTTAGACAATATTGACTAGTAAAAGTAGAAAACACTTGTAAAGTGGTTATGCTTGATTGTCAACTTCATTGTCTTGGTAGTTTCTCAGAATAGGCAGAGTATGTTTCTGGTGGGGCTAGACAGATCTTAGTAGAGAAGTGACCTTGGAGTCTATACATGTTCCTTTTCTTCTCTGGCATCGTTCCCTTGTTCTGCTTCTCTGCCTCCATGAACTAAGCAACTTTGCCCCACTATGCCCTTCCACCATGATGTTTCTGACTTGGAATTTGCCGAACATAGACTGAGTTAAACATGAGCCAAATTAAACATCTCTTCCATCACGTTGTGTGTAACAACTACCTTGTTGAATACAGGAATTTAGGACTTCACTGTGTTGACAAGTCACAGGAGATGGCTAAACCAGTGACTACAATGAGAGAATCAATGTTTAGTTTGGCTGTGACAAGTTCACAGATTGAAGTAAATGGAGGTTGGACATTCTTCGTGCAATACATATGGATTTGGCATTGAAAGAATTAGAGCAAGATGTCTTAAACTGGGGCTTGTGTGGACTTAGCCAATAATGCCAAGTTTCAGGTAGTCAATCATACACAGTTTGGAGAAATACCTTTCATAACTATACATGGTATCCAGGAACCACTGTAGCTATTGTATGATAGACAGACATAGAGGGGGTGGGGGGGCAGGGAGAGAGTACCCATATCCCTACTCACCCACAATTCCCCATCCCTTATATACATACTATTTCTTTTTCTCTCCAAATCATATTTATTCTTTCCCCTCATTATGTTTCCCCATAACATTCCCTTTGAATATTTCTATTTTGCAAAATATATCATGCAATCTAGAACTCAGTTACATCTACAGGTTAATAGATATTGAAATTGGAGCATTCTGAACTGTCTAAGGAGCTCGTCCATACTAGTTAATTTTCACTTATTTTGAAAATTTTCATAAAGGAATAATTGTTATTATGAATAAAGTGTCATTTTCTGCATTTATATTTATATACAGTAATTTTTTATAAATAAAGAGGCAAAGGGGGTTAAGGGATTGGAGGGGAATGGGAAAAATAAGAATAAAAATTATTGTGTATACATCCAAGTTCGCTGTGATGAAAGTGATCATTGTATATATCTAAAATGTAACAATAACCTCACTTTTTAAAAACAATATGATATTAATATCTTAATACTTATATCTTAAACTTGAAGTTATTGAACTACTTCAAGTATTCCCAATTTTCAGTTTCATTAAACCAAAAATAGTAATTATTTACAGCAAACTATATTTTTAGAAACTCCAAATCATTCCCTTAATACTCAGTATTATTTATTGCTGAAATATCAAGATTGAAAAATGCACATAAACAATAGAAATGATTTCATATGTCATTCTAGTGTTGCATTTGGTCTGCTTTATTTCTGGAAAGTGACCACCAGTTAGTATACTGATAACATGATTAGTGTAAAGTTTAGCATTAAATTCAGAGAAATGTCAGCCAGACAAAACAAATTGGAAAACAGAAAGATAAATCTTTTCAATGTATTAGCAGGTTGAATCATGTAATCAGGATGAACTAATGAAATAATTATGTGTTCTAGAAAATACAAGATGTGAATTCACCGACAGCCAGGTCTTGATCTCTAGAACAATCTCCCCCGTCTTTCAGATTATTTGTGAATTTTCTCAGATTATTTTCTGAAAATTACATTTTATTTTGCTAGATATTTCATGATGAATGATATTATATACCTTAGATATATATTATATTTTGCTCATATTTCATCATTTTATAGACATAGGGAGTTTTTATTTTTCCTAGTCTATTTTTGCTGCTGTATAAGAAGATATATTCTTTACTTGCACATATAGGTATATATGAATATATATGTGCGTGTGTGTGTGTGTGTGTATGAATCATTTTATATATATATGAATGTATCCACAGAGTAGACAAGAACAAAAGAATATATAGAGAGTTGAATTTTAGCTTTAAAGAGGAATGTGCTACTGACAGTTGCTACAAAATTGATGAATCTTGAAATCATGCTAAATGTGAAAGACACCAGAAAAGATAGTATCATATATATATTTTTTTGCAATGTGATCTCTGTCTACACTGTCTTAAAATTTGATACCCTTCTCTTTTTACCTCCGAAGTACTTCAGATTATAGACATGTTTCAGAATTTCCCAATTTCATTTCTCTTTGTGTTGTATCCAGAATAGACAAATTCTTAGTGACAAAAAGGAGATCCTCTCACCCAGAGTAGGGACAAAGAGAGAAAATAGAAGTAACCATTCATTACTACTTTTTTATGTGGTTTTTGCAGAGAGTGATTAAACTCAACAACAACTTACTGTATATTCCAAATAGCTTGAGAATTGTAATGTGAAGGATATTCCCTGATAAGACTGAGGATTTTAATATTGTCAGCGGTGAAATGATGAATATCTGAGTTGATGGCTATAGCTGATATAATTGTCATAAATTGTATTCCTGTATTGCAGTATCACACTGTAACTCATAAATATGTACAATTATTGTAAGTTAAAATATAAAAATATTCTAAAAGTGTTTATTATATAACTAAATATACTAAACAATAGATCAAACTACTAAATGGGGTGGAATTTACATTAGGTAAACTATTTTTAATAGAACCCTCATAAAATGTACTGTCATAATAAAATGTACAGTCATAATCATTTAAATAGAATTTATTTAGCAATTTTATAAAAAACAAGTGAATGCACTTATTTTTTCAGTGCTCAACATCATTTAATTTTATATTGAAGGATTTTAGCGTATTTATGATGATCACTATTCCCCTCTTCTTTGCAAAAAGAAGTTATTTGAAACTCTGAAGAATCTAGGCCTTTTTAAAACCTATGAAAAAATAAATGTATTTAACATAACAATTTTTTTCACCCTTACACCTACCCCAGGGTAATTTTTCAGATTTACTTAATCTCCAAGTTTCACTTTTTTATGCCTGTATCAGTGTAGTAATTATTTCTGTACTTTAGAATATTTTATATAATTCTTCTGTCATGTGTTGTGTGTGTGTGTGTGTGTGTGTGTGTGTGGTGTTGCTAAGGACTGAACCAAGCATTCATGTATGTTAGGTAAGTATTCCACCATTAAACTGCATCTTCAACCCCTTGCATTATATTATCTTTTATAGGTAAATTCTTTCTTTATTGCATAAATCTTTATCCTCTTCCACGTTTCTATATGTGGAGGAACTTCTGCAACAAGTAAAGAAACTGGCAGTAAAGCTCTAGACATAGGTCTTGAGCCTCCTTACCCATGCACATTAATGAACTCGAGTGAAGCACTTGAACTTCAAGGTACTCAACAAAATAAGTAATTCTGAAATAACTCCACTCATCTTTAATTAGTACATGACAGCATGCTTCTCAAAGAGGTTCATGTAGAAATAAATCAAAACACTTTCAGGTTTTTTTAAGCCTTAGAGATGTATCTCATAATATTAAATATATACATATTAACTTTCATTTCTTTTTCCAATATAAAGCGCTTTTTGTTTTCTAAACAAAAGCAACTTTTTCTTTCGATGTTACTCAGTTTTCCATCAGATATCTTTTAAGAAAGTCAAACTATTGCTATATTTATATATGTCTCTTTTCTAATAGATGCTCTTCCCTGCGAGAGATGGATATTAAATTTTGACAAAGATCTTGCAGATGGCCTCGTTTTAGCAACACAGCTAGCAGCCTATTGCCCTTTTTTGGTAAGAACCACTTAAGGGAAATTTAGTGATTAAAATTTGAAACGTGTTTTCTGTAAGCTGATTCTTTTTTTCAAGATGTATCTGAACTGCTAACATTATCTTTTTGTATTTCAAATGTAATAAAACTATTACTTGGAATGTTAATATTTAATTCTGTACTCAACTACAGAAAACATTAAATGTACTAATTTTTATTACATTAGTGATAGCTATTTGTTTTCTTTTCTAGATTGAGTCTTATTTTGTAAATATGTATACGCAACCAAAAAGGCCTGAACAATATCTGCACAACTCCTTGATTATTATAAATTGTTTTTATGAACTTGGATTTGATATGGGCATACAGGTAGGTTCCATTATAATACTACATACATTTTATATATTTATGATATTCACTTGTTCATAAAATTTAATTCTTCATTGAAACGACTTCCTATAAGGTATGAAAATTGAAATATGACTCATTAGAATTAAATTATGAACATTAAAATTATAATAGATATTTGATGGTATATGTGATGTACTATATATAATCATCACCTTATAATATAATAATTATGAACATGTAGTTATGCATAATATAAAGAAATTTAGTTCAGGATGCTGAAACTGCAAGAATGAAGGTTGAAATAATTATCATGTTACTCATAGTTTAAGAATGAATTAAAAGGAGAATTCTAGAGTATTAATACTGATTTATCTTCTAATGTATTGTGAAAGTTAACAAATATTTGAAATAGTTGCTTAATTTTTTAGCCCTTTGTTACTTACGTATAATGAAATTATATACAATGATTCCTAAATTTGAAAATTACATAAATTTATTGTATTATCAGAATGTATACCTATTAAAAGATAAACTTCTACTCAATTAATAAAATGCTAACAGGGACCCATACAAAAAATAGAATCTAGAATTCAAATGAATGAAGAAATCAGTATGATGTAGTCTATTGCAACAACATTGTGGACAAAAGAAGTCTTATTTCGAATCTTAGAGATTGGATTGGTTTTGGACCAGTAGTGGTGAGAAAAGAGGTTGTTTATTCAAAGCCAATCATGTGAACAGACTGGGAGTATGGAGAAATATCATGCATTAAAGATACTGTATTCAGAGTGCTCCCCAGAGCTGAGGATATAACTCAGTGGTAAAGTGCTTGCCTAGCATGCTGAAGGCTCTGAATTTCTATCCCTAACCCTCCAAAATGAAAATAGGAAATGAAGTTTCCCTACTTGAACTTAGACTTTGGCATATGCTATGGTTTAAAACTAAAATGTTCCCAGAAAACTCACGTCTGCCTTTGTAGTATAGTTTCAAGTTGGGGATTGTGATCTTTTTTCATAGGATTGCTTTTGCTATTTTAGTGTTCTTTTGGTGTCAGATGGACTGGATATAGATTATTTTCTCTAGCTTTGTGAAATACGCTGTTGGGATTTCAATCAGGGTCACATTGAATCTATATAGGAGTTTTGGCACTAGGGATATTTTGACAATATTGGTTCTTCCTACTGAGGAACAGGGGATGTCTTTCTATTTTCGGATATCCTCTTCAATCACCTTTTTCAGAATGCTTTAGTTTTCAAAGAAGTCTTTCACCTCCTTTGTTAGACTGATTCCTAGATACTTCATTTTTGGGGGTGCTATTGTGACAGGGATTGTTGCCTCTATTTGTCTTTAAGTGAATCTATTACCTGTGTATAAGAAGGCTATTGATTTTTGAGTGTTAACCTCGTACCCAGCTACTGTACTGAACTTGGTAAAAAAGTCAAGTAGTTTATTGACTGAGTTTATGGAATCTTCTATATAGAGGATTATGTTATCAGCAAATAATGACATCTGAACTTCTTCTTTTCTTATCTTTTTTTTTTTAACTTGTCTAATTGCTGTGGCTGGTGTTTCCAGAACAGTATTGAACAGGAGTGGTGGTAGTGGACATGCTTGTGTTGTTCCTGATTTTAGTGTGAAAGGTTTCAGTTTATGACCATTGAGTATGATGCTAGATGTTGTTTTTTCATAAATAGCTTTTATCAAGTTGAGATAAAGACAGTCTATTCAAATTTTTTGTTGATTTTTAATCATGAATGAACATTGGATTTTGTCAAATGCTTTTTCTGTATCTATTCAGAGGATCATATGGTTTTTGTGCTTGACTCTCTTATTATAATTATTACATTGATAGACTTGCATATGTTGAACCTTTTTTGCATTCCTGGGATGAATCCAGCTTGGTTAGGGTGTATGATCTACTTGATGATCCTCTGTATTCCATTTGCCAGTATCTCATGGGGGATTTTTGCATCTATATTCATTAGAGAGATCGGTCTATAATTCTCTTTTTGGTTGAGTGTTTCTCTGCTTTTGGAATCAAGGTAATAGTGGCTTTGAGGAATCAATTTGGGAGTCTTGCATCACTTTCGATTTCATTAAACTGTTTATTCTTTCAAAGAACCAAGTCTTCAATTCATTGACTTTTTGTATTGTTTTCATAATCTAGATTACATGAATTTCTCCTCTGATCATTATCACTTCCTCCTCCCTTGTATGAGCTTTTGTTTCACTCTTCTTTTTTCTAGAAGCTTGGCTTCAACAATAGGTTTTTTTTTTTTTTTTTTTTTTGAGATAGGGTCTCGCTTTGTAGTTCAGGCTGGCTCTGAACTCACTATGTAGCCTAGGCAAGCCTCAAACTCAGCAATCCTCCTGTCTCTGCCTCCGGAGTTCTGGGATTACAGGCATGAGTCACCACGCCCGGCACTGTGGTATGTGGTATTGGTTGCTGGTGGGTGTGAGTCTCCACGCCCAGCATTGTATGTGGTTACCGGGGATCGAACTCAGGATCTTGTGCTTGCGAGGCAGGTGCTGCAACTACTGAGCTAACCCTCCGGCCCCTTTTTTTTTGAGCTCATTCTATTTTCCTAGTGTGAGCATTCAGTGCTATGAACTTTACTCATAGCACTGCTTTCGTTGTGTCCCATAGATTCCTGTATGTTGTACTATCATTATCGTTCATTTGTAGAAACTAATTTCTTCACAATACCTCTTTTGTGTGAATTATTTTTGCCACCATATTCATTTTTTCTGAGATCATAAGAACTACATAAACTGATAGGAGCCTTTCTTTTTCTCCTCCTGATTCTACATTTTGTCTTCAACTTATGTCTTTGCTATGTTTATTTCTCTTCAGTTTTAGATTGTATCTCACATCAGTTCAAACAACCACCAGTAACTTATGCTCTTTATTTGTTACATGTTTTTTTTTTTTTTTTTTTTTTTTTTTTTTTTTTTTTTTTTTTTTTTTTTTTTTTTTTTTTTTTTTTTTTTTTTTTTTTTTTTTTTGCAGTACCAGGGGTTGAACTCAGGCCCTTGCACATCCATGTTTGGCACTGTACCCCTTGAGCTAAATCCCCAGTCCTTATCTTCTTTATTTGTGCAATTACATTTTTGCTATTACTATCTGCCTACTTTGGGTAAAGGATTTTCCCCAAATACCATCTGCTTAATCTACTTGAACTACTGCTTTTTACAGTGCTATTTCTTGCACACAAGCCAAATTTTTCACCTGGTACTCAGAACTTCCACAGTGTGACCCCAGAACTCACTAGTGTTTTCTCCCATTGCTTATCCCTTCTTACCATATGGATGACTCAAACTACACTTATTTTGTGAATGAATTATGTGTCCTTCCAGATTGAATCCCTATATCACTTTGTACTTCATATAGAATACAACTTCCCCCTCAGTACAGACACAATTTACTTAAAGTGCAGACACTTTAAAACCCATTCCATGTGCCAATACCTCCAACTGGGCTTTACCTGGAAAGTCTCCTGCAATATTTTACTTAACTAATTTGTGTACTTGTCATTTTTCTTTTACTGTAGTATATGATACTTTAAATAAATGAAGGCATCTGAAGTAATTTCGTTCATTATTTCTAAGGCATAGTATTTTTCTGAGTTCTCATCAGTTTTTATGGACTCTGATTCAAAGGTCAATTTCCTGATTAGAATATGCATAAATCATCTTTTACCACATAGATCGAGTTGTTATGATTCAGATATTTTGTTTCCTGTATCTATTTCCATATTATTATACTTAAGATAATTTTAATATTTTGATAATTCAGTAATTCACATATTATACTTCCTTTCTCTTTATATATTTAATCTGTATATCTTCTCATTTGTATTTCTCTTCTTTAACCTAGGCAATCGATATCTGTGATCCAAGTCCAGTACTAATGATCATGATATGTGTCTATCTATATGAAAGACTCCCTAAATTCCTCTCAAAGAGTGTGGTGTTCTTTTATTCTACTTTGTACGACACTGTGGAGAGGGAGGTAAGGGTATATTTGGAGCCAACATATATATAGTTCAAAACTTAAAAGATATTTTAGATATTCCTTATCTAACCTCCAATTATCAAAAAAGGCCCATGTCGTATAATGTTGTTTAAACTGAATAAGCCATACCAATCATTACTCTTTCTAATGAAATGGTCTAGAAGAGTAAAAGGAATAATTTTTTCTTAATAATAATCACTAGCTGCAAAACATGACTCAATCTTTCTCATTACTGTTTTTAAAGAACAATTTATTGTTTTACAAGCTCATTTATCACTGAAGCAATTCATATTTTCTTTCTCTTATCCTGTTTTATATTCTCTTCATATTTCATTGAAAAGGAAGAGAACTATGTATGTCGGGTACAAGGCTTTTCCACATTTACCCTTTAAAAGCTATGTCTTGGTGATCCTCAGGCTTTTATGTCTTAGAAAATAACCATGTGGTTTCATGATAATTTGAATATTTTTTGACACAGATTTAGTTAAAAATGAAATTCACGCATTTGTCTTGAAGTGTAGATGCCTCAGTTTAGAGAAAGAAAATCTTTCTTTTTAAATTTTTGTTTTAGTAAAATGAGATATGATCCCTTTGTTTTACTTTTATTTCTTTTATTTTTTGTTAGGAAAAAAGAGATAAAACTGAAGAATTCCCTTTACAGTACTTACTATGGTAATATCTGACAGTAGTGATATTCAAGGACTTTTAGTACTAACTAGCTTTGAAAATTTAATTATATTAGAGAAGGTTTTGACTTCAAAATAAAATTTAAAATAACTAGACATACTTTGCTTAAACTTTCCAGAGATAATATTTTCAATTAAACAGTAATTTACTACAGTTAACTATTATTAAGTTATCTAGTTATTTTTATATTTCTTCATGTCATGTTTGTATTTGTGCAATTTCCATGTGTTCATTTTTTGAAAGTAGTTACTACTAGGCTTAGTGTTTGCTTAGTCATGAAATGTATGTGGACCATGCATGAAAACTTTTCTCGGTCCCCAGCAATGCAAAAAAATATTAACATTAGCTGACATGCACAAATAAACATTAATTATGATAGTAAAAACCGCATTAATGCATAATTAAATGAAAACGATATAGGTTGTCATTTAACATGTTATTAGAAATAATCTTCATATTTTATGATTGTATATAAAGGTGAAATATTTATTTTCACAAGTTAGAAATTTTTAAGATACAAAAGATTATTGTATTTTTATAATAATAAAAACTAGAGGTTTTGATTTTGTTTTTTACTGGATAAAAGTGGTGACTTGCAAATAGCTAAGAATCTTTGACATATTTTGTCTGTATGAATCTACACATAAATAACAGTGCCTAAGTTGTACAGTGTCAATCTTTTCAACCTTAGCAACACTGAAATATTAAGAAATTGCTTGTAGAGTTGAAAATAATTCTACTTACCAGTAATTCAGAAAACAGTACTAAAGTCAATAAAAAATGCAGTGATCATTGAAAAAAAAAACAAAGTTAAGTGTCTTTTGAGACTTTTCCAAAGCATTGCTGATGTTTCTGTTCCTTTTTGTAGTGAAATTTACCCAAAATGGAATGGGACAATCTGACTACAGAGGAATCCAATACCTTTTTGTCATATATATGGCATGATAAAATATGTATGATATTAGGTCCTGTATTTCTCATATAGCAGACACCTTTTCTTCCCTCTAGTTTAGCCTGGTAGTCCTTTAGCCTTCTAGGTCAGGGCTTTTTATGATGACATCCTTGCATCTTGTTACAGAAAAAACTACTTTAGGCTTTTGTTAAAACGGTAAGGCAGACTTTGATTCAAGACTGTCTGTATAGATACAGTGACTACGAAAATGCAGTTCTGAGAGAGTTTGATCTCAAGTCTGAATATAACAAGGGAAAGTCTTGCTAGAGAAGAAAGGGGCTGGTGATAAACTTAGTAAGAGGAAACTCAGGGCTATAGGAAGAGTCTGGTTAGTTCACTGTAACAGATTTTTTGCCAAAGGAAGACTGAATGGTCAGAAATCCCCTGTGAAATGATGAAAGAGGAGGAATTTGATTCCTTATGAAGGATGACTAAATATTGAAGATGCAGGATTTTGGCTAAAGTGACATAGCATACTTCTTACTAAAATTAGACCCTTAAAGACATACCTAATGATGGGTCCTAGTTGAAACTGAGCTGAAAGGATCACAGCTGGAGATTGGTCAGTGAGTTTGGTTTCCTAATATGTTTGTTTGAATTCTTGTGTTATATTCTATATGAACTCTTTGTATACTTGTTTTTTTCCAGAAATATTCTTTTCAATAGAAAAATAGATGATTCTCTAACAATCTCTATATCTCTGATTCAGAAAGAAAACGAACCAGTGTCTAATTAAACTACTGCTTCTATTCCAGGCTGCATCACCTCTAGCCTGGGTCTCAATGTTTTTATCTTATGTTCTTTATGAGACTTTTTATGCTGATCAGCCAAATTATTTTTTTTTCTTGATTAGACTTTGCAAGTTCTGTGCTTAAAGTATTCCAGTGATTTACTTTTGTAACAAGAATTAAGTCCACATCACAAATTTTGGTTAAGTCTATGTTGATCAGTTGATTTTTCATTTTTTACTTTCCTCGTTGAAAACTCCTTTTTTCCTTCCTTTTTCGGATAATTGAGACAGGTAGGTAAAGAGAAGATAGATAGACAGACAGATACTATCATTAGAAACAAAGTCCGATTTTTTCCAGATGATGTATATTAACTCTTTTCACGGTTAGAATATCTGTCTTTGATAAAAGTAACAATTATATAGTTATATAGTTTTAAAGTGATTAATGGTATTTACATTCTTTTCATTGAAGATTACTGTGAAAAATCCAAGCTTGAAAGACATAGTGTATCATGTTACAGTTGTTGGGAGAGATGCTGCTGCCTTCTTTCTGATAGAGAAAGACGATGATTTGACAATTCCTGCACAGTAAGTGTTTTTCATAAAATACAGCAACCATATAATTTTATATTTATCACAATTATAGAGAAGAGACTCAAATATATTAAATATATATAATTATATATAGATATATAATTAATATATGTAAACATAAGGAAAGACATAGATGAGATATTTTTAAATATTCTTTATTAGCATAAGTTTATAAAATATAATAATTATGTTTGGAGAAAATTTTATATATATTTGAGAGAGAATGCATCTTGATCATTTTAAATTCCTACTTACTCCTCCCAGTCCCCTCTTCCCCAGATCTCTATTTGCATCTCCATGAAATCTACCTCTCTGTTTCCTATCATCTCTTTTTTATTTTGTTCTTTATTTATTTTGGGTTTCTCATATAAAACAAACTATGTGATAATTGATCTACCACATCTTATTTATTTCTCATAGAATTATGGTCCCAAGATCTAATCATTTTCTTACAAACATCTTAAATTTATCCTTCTTTATGGCTCAGTAGTATTTGATACATACATATATATTACATTTTCTTTATCTTTTCAAATATTGGTGGGTGTATTAGCCACTCCCGTAACTCCAACTATGTGAATTATACTACTATAAACATGAATATTCATGTATCATCAAAATATGATGTCTTCAGCTATTTTCAGAAGATATCCAGAGGAGAAGGAGGATCAATGGATTTTCTATTTTTAGTTTGCTAAGGAATCTGATTGTATATTCTTACCAAAAAATAGAATTGCTTCTCTGCTCTCCCCAACCTTTGTGGTATTTTGAGTTCTTGAAGACAGCAGTTCTTCCTGGGGTAAGGCAGAATTTCAGTGCTCCTTTTGTTTTTATTTCTCTTATGCCCAAAGCTGCTGAACATTCCTTTTTTTTTTTTTTTTAGACAGGGTCTCGCTTTGTAGTTCAGGCTGGCCCTGAGCTCACTATGGAGCCCAGGCAAGCCTTGAACTCAGCAATCCTTCTCTGCCTCCTGAGTGCTGGGATTACAGGCATGAGCCATTACACCTGGTTGAGCATTCTTGACGTACTTATCATCCATTTGCATTTCTTCTTTTGAGAACTGTGTGTTCATCTCAGTGGCCCATATTTTATTATTGGGTCTTGTTCTTGGAGGAGCCCTAATTTTTGGAATTCATTAATATTCTAGATGTTAATTTTCTGAGGAGCAGCTGACAAAACTTTTTTTAATCCATTCTATAGATTGCACCTTCATCTGTTGATTGTTTCCTTTGCTTTACAGAAGCTTTCTATTATGATGTAATCTTATTTGTTGATTGATGGCATTATATTTTTGTGAATGTGTGGCACTGGAAATTTATTTAAGAAGTCTTTACCTATGCGCAACATAGACAGACTATTTTCTGAGATTTCTTACTAATTTTGTTAAGACAATTCTAATAGCATAAACAGTTGTATTATAGTATATGAATGATTTTTATTTTTCATGTATATGAGGCACAGAGATAAAATTATTTTGTTCGATTCTGTCTACTGTATTATAAATATAATACCAGAATGAAACTCTCTGGAAATGACTTAGCATTTTCTAAGAGCATAAATAAGTTTTTTATGTGTATACGATGATGCTGAAACGAATTCACTTGAATATTGTCATAGAATCATATATGATGTCAGACATGGGAAAACTTGAGGTCTGTTCTCCACGTTCCAAGAAGTATAAGAGGACTGATTATGTTTCCCCCACTTTACTTAATCCTAAATAATCCTACTTTATCATAAATTTAATAAATTATCCCATTATTTCAAAGTTCACAATATGTGGATATTCTTTTATAGTCATACTACTTGTCTGATAATTATTTTAAGACCATTTTTTCCTGTTAAATAAATTTAACATTTACCACTTTTTTTTTTTTTTTTTTTTGAGACAGGGTCTGGCTTTGTAGTTCAGGCTGGCCCTCAGCTCACTATGTAGCCCAGGCAAGCCTCAAACTCAGCAGTCCTCCTGTTTCGACTCCCTAGTGCTGGGATTACAGGCATGAGCCACCACGCCCGGCACTGTGGTATGTGGTATTGGTTGCTGGTGGGTGTGAGTCACCACGCCCAGCATTATATGTGGTTACCGGGGATTGAACTCAGCAGGTTCTAGAACCACTGAGCTAAATCTCCGGCCCTACGGCAACAATCTTGAAAACATGTTGCCAGTGATTTTACTCTGCTTTTTAGTACTGTACATCATGTGACTTTTCTTTCGTATGAACTACCATCCATTAGTTCTCTTAGGGCACGCATATTTGAGAAGGGAGGCAGGGTTAGAATCCCTTGATACCAAACCTTGGAGAAACTTCCAGACCTTACTGCAATTGCTGCTGAATGGGTGAGTCCCGACAGCAGCAAAAACAAAGGTGAATGAATGAAAGGCTTTCAAAATCACCAGAAAAGGGTGGATGGGGGAATGGGAAAAATGCGAATTAAATTGTGTCATATACTGATACAAATTCCCAATATTGAGTGTGATCATGATGTGTGTATATAATCTACCAGTAAAGATAAAAATAAAAAATCAACAGAGAAATTCTAAAATTATACTTTAAGAGAATTCAGGTCACGTTTAGCAGAAGTAGGGTCAATTTTTATTCAGACATGTGTTCTCACCAACCTCCTAAATTTCAAGTGAAAAAATTATAAAAGGCTCACAGACTTTACTTTCAGAGCAAAGAATACTCGATATTGAAGTCTTTTGGGGGTATACAGGCTCAAATTCTGTTATAATTCTTATAAGTGATTTTATCATTTTTAAGATACTCTAAAACTCATCACTAGGTAAAGCCATGTTTGTACTAAATTCATTCATTCAAATGATATTTACAATGTATAATGCTCCAGGTACTATTTTAGGATTTCAGGTTTCAACAATTAGAAAAATGCCATCTTTGATATCCTGGATTACATATTCCAGAGCACAAATTTGCCAATATTACATCCCCCCAAGTTTGAATATTTACAAACTATGTATTACTACAGTGTCATATGAGAACATATGATGGGGAGTAGAATATAGTCTGCAGCATGGATGAACTGATATATAAAGTGGAGTTCAAAGAATAAAAATGAATTAGCTATATTGAGGAAAGGAGGAAAGAAGGTATCCTATGCTCCTGCATGTGGAATTATAATGTACTGAAGAACGAATTAAAGTCCTAGATTGATGCATAA
The DNA here is from genome assembly GCA_004025085.1 of Thryonomys swinderianus. Lineage (NCBI taxonomy): Eukaryota > Metazoa > Chordata > Mammalia > Rodentia > Thryonomyidae > Thryonomys > Thryonomys swinderianus. The sequence goes on from PVIC010015411.1 coordinate 33,997, forward strand.
GGAGCAAAAATGTCAGTAATGCAAGATACATTGCAAGGCAGTGAAGGTCCCATAGCATATCATTTTGCTACAAGTTTCAAAATAGAATCCTCCCTAAATCTATACATGTTTTGCCATTGTACTGTATTTTATGCTACAAAGTTAAAAATACTTTTTTTCTGGTACTGGGAATTGACCTCAGGACCTTGCACTTGCAGAGCAGGCATTGTGCTATATAACTAGCCCCTCAAAGTTAAAAATTAAGAGAAATAGACACGTAGTGTTTATTTTCTCTTATAATGGAAGATATCTCTCAAATAACAAGCCTATTAGTACTTGTCTACTGTTATTTGAGTTTGACCTTCAGATTTTATTTTAGTCACAGCTTTAAGGGCTGGGGATTTAGCTCTAGTGGTATCACACCTATCCTGGAAGAACAAGGGTCTGATTGATCCCCAGTACTGCCAAAAAAAGAAAACAAAACAAACGAAAAAACAAGCATATCAATCACAGCTTTATTTTTTTTTTTAGTTTTGTAATTTCCATTTTTTCTACTGTTACCAAAATCACATGACATGACTCAGAATTTTCCTAAACAGTCACAAAACATGTACTATGAATTTTACACCAAAGTACACACACACACACACACACACATTACTGTGACTCATTATAAGATGATCTAGTATTTGTTTGAAATACACATATATCAAAAGTTTGGTTTACATTTTACTGACTGGATAATTAACACTTAAACAGTTTTCATTTATTGTGGAATTAAGTACATTTCAGAATATATGTACCGAGGACATTGCTCACAAACTCTGTAGTGAATAAATGCTGTGAGTAGCCTTTTTCAGTAAAATGTTTGCTCTTTTGTCTTTTGTTAACTAGAAGAGAAGTTACCATCACTATAAAATTTATGAGTTGCTTCCTTCATTCTGCTGAAGCTATGTTGCTGTTAATATCAAAACCTAAGCGTGGCGTAGAAGGTGTTACATTGGCATTTACTCTAAAAGGCATAATTCAAAATGTTAAAGCAGTCGTGAGTAAATTTTGCTTACTACGTCTTTGCTTTTGTCTCAAACCTTTTGGTAGCACATGGGTCTGTCTACTCACGTTTTATCTCTAAGCAGCTCTTAATTCTTTTTTTTTAACATTTCTTTTTTTTAATTGAATTCTTTATTGGTACAATTTATATACATCTCAAAATCACATATAACATTGGGAAATTTGTACCAGTATATGCCACAAGTTAATTCTCATTTTTACCCATA
>PVIC010015412.1:0-35258 GCA_004025085.1 Thryonomys swinderianus
AATAAATATAGTACTTCTCAAAACATGAATATGTAATAAAGCTTGTTTGTATATGTTTTTAGAGAAGTCAGTGTCAATCTATGACACTTTCTGGTATTCAAATATGCTAGCATTTTCTGAAAACATATTTACATGCCAGAACAACTAAGAGAATAGGAAAACTATAGATGGATATATACACAATGCTTTATCATGGTGCTAAAGTACACAGGCAGAGCATTCTAGAATTTCTGATAAGCAACCAGACTTGCAAAGTTCAACAATTTAAGGAAACAGACCACACTAACAAAGGGCTGAGAAGCCAAACTGATACATCTAATTATGGTATATGAGAAGAAGGGACTTTACTGAAAACCAATCTTGACTGACACCTGTTGATGTCCTGAGTCTCTATAACTACCAACTGGACATAAAAAGCACCTATTAACTTATCTGAACTCAAGCAAAAACAAAGAATTTTCCCTGGGTTGTTAGTTAAAAGTTCCCCCAAAAAATGCTAAGTTGAGCTGTATCTTCCAAATGTTTTCAACAGACTATCTTATACAAATTCAGTTCTTTAGGTTCCTTCTGATTTTCCAAGAACACATTTAAATTTATCATCTCTCATCTTCTAATTTTTTCACTCTCATGTATAAGAGGACCCATATGCCCACCACCACCACCACAAAGGAACTTAAATTCCTGCTAACCTTTTCAGAGCACTGTAGAGGGAGAACCCAGAAGTAATACCTCCACCTCAAATCTATCTTAATATGCAATTCACTTCCCAACACACTCCCCTATTCAAAAACTACCTAAGCTTATATGCATGGTTAACCAATATGTTCCCTTGGTGTATGGAAATAAAGGAGTGCGAGTCTTCAAACAGCTATATTTATCTCTCTGTGCATCAACACTACCTAATTATTTCCATTTTTTAATACTGTAAGCTCCTAAAAAGCAATACATCTATCTGTCTACTGCACTACAGGGTGTTTGTCATGTGGGAAACTAACACTGATTCAGTGCAAAAAAAAAAAAAAAAAAAGCAGGTATATGTATATGCTTAGTAAAATGTAATGACTTTTGATTTCCCAAAATGCTATAAAAATTTAACAAAAAAAATGTTTTAAGCAGGATTTGGAGACAGAATCACAGAAGTAATTCTTAAATTCTCTCTGAAAAACCTCATTTACTGAAAGTAACATGACCAAAATATACAAAAATCAAGATTCCAAGCAAGGCAAAGAAAAAAACTGGAATTAAGAAGGAAAACCCAGAATCCAAGCTTATGTTTATAGGGGGAGTGGATAAAAGGAGAAAAGAATGGAAAAAAATAATAATCACAATACATCATGGACAGGTTCATATCCTCAACAAGGGATATGGCAAGTTCCACATAAAATGTACCAATAAACTCAATAAATTTTAAAAAAAGATTCCAAGAAGTACTACATCTTTCAAGACCACATCTCATGCCAGTACCACCTTGACTACCAATACCACATACACAGTGCACCAGAAATGCTTTGTTTTATGTTGAGAGGAAAGAAAAGTTCAACACTACAAGCTCAATCGTTATTATAACTATGCTTAGTGCTACTTATTTTCACCTTAAAAATAGTTAAAATGGTGAGTTATGCACATTTTGCCATAACAGGAATTTTTAAAAGCTATAGCTGAAACACAAGCTAAAGTGAACAAAGATCATTAACACTGTGCTACCTATACCAACATCACAGAAATAAAATGCAACATTGTTGTTATTGCCAGCCACGACCCAAGAGCAATCAATACACTGGTCTACATCTCTCCAAAGGCAGGAACTTAATATCATGTAAAATAAAACTGGCGTCACAAGTTTCCAGATGACAAAGGTTTACCACTCCAATGGGAAAAAGCAAGCACTCATGTTCTGCCACATACTGTATAATCTCAGAAAAGTTACTTAGCCTTACTGTCTTAACTTCCTCCTCCACACAGTAGAACAACAGTAATCCTCTCAGGCAGTTATGAAAGTTACATGAGACATCTTTCTGTACGAAACACCTAATGATGTGATGCTTATCTAGAACTCAACACACACCAGTCAAGGGCTGCAGGTGCTGCAGGGCAACCAGTGGCAGGTGCACCTCTCTGTGTGTGCGAGGACCTCCTGGCTCAAATCCCCCACAGCAATCATAAAGAAGCAGGACTCAATGGTACCCTTACCATCTCCTGCAGAGGTAAGCCGTCCAGTCATTAGCTAAGAAGTGCTGTGGTGGAAATGCACGTCTCCATCTTATGCAATCTGTCTAGTTTTTATTATTGTTACAATTGTGTTTCTAAAAAAAACACTTCAGGGCCAGAGGGTTAGCTCAGTGGTTCTGGAGCCTGCCTCGCAAGTGCAAGGTCCTGAGAAAGATCCCCGGTAACCACATACAATGCTGGGCGTGGAGACTCACACTCAGCCATCAATACCACACACACCACAGTGCTGGGCGTGGTGGCTCATGCCTGTAATCCCAGCACTCAGGAGGAAGAGGCAGGTGGATTGCTAAATTCCAGGCTTGCCTGGGCTACATAGTGAGCTCAGGGCCAGCCTGGACTACAAAGCGAGACCCTGTCTCAAAAAAAAAAGAACACTTCAGTAGAACTCACTATAAAAACTTTCTGGCTCATTCCATAACCAAATACATGCTAAAAAAAACTCAGAGAGAAGATGAAAAGGCGATATCACACTTACGATGTGACTCTTAAAGCATTAACTGGGTGCTTTATTTTGTTATATATTTCAAATGTTCCCAATAAGGCAGCTGTGTCAGTGTCACGCTTCCCTGATGAACAAGCCGAAGTTCTCTTCGCTCAAGTATTATTTCCCTGACATCAGACAGCTGTTTAATGGTTTTTGTTGAAATTCAACTCACAACCGTCCAGACCCAAAGAATTCTATCTTTATCTATCTCCAAACCTGTCAAGATAAAGTCTTCCCTTTTTTTTTTTTTTTTTTTTTTTGAGACAGGGTCTCACTTTGTAGGTCAGGCTGGCCCTGAGCTCACTATGTATAGCCCAGGAAAACATCGAACTCAGCAATCCTCCTTTCTGCCTCCTGAGTGCTGGGATGACAGGCGTGAGCCAACCAGGCCCGGCAATGTGGTATGTGGTATTGATTGCTGGTGGGCATGAGTCACCATGCCCAGCATTGTATGTGGCTACTGGGGATCAAACTCAGGGCCTTGAGCTTGTGAGGCAGGCACCGGAACCACTGAGCTAAATCTCTGGCCTGAAGTCTTCCCATTTTTAAAAATATCCCCCAAAATATTCTAAAAGCAGATCGATGGAAAGTATTACTTACTGGAAGTATAAATCCCATAAAAAATTAATATTTTGAAAAAGCACATGCTCACTTAGATACCTTTTTCTATATCTTTATTAGATTTATTTGTTCAGTTACTTTATGAAGTTCTCAAAGTTTGGAAATGAAAACAAATTCACATTTCCAATGAGGAAAGAGTCTATTATCTTTCAAATTGGTTCTCAGCAACAAAAATGGACACTTTCTCTTCCTCCTGCTGCTTGAGAATAACAGAATCTGTACTATGTCATAAAAGAAGAGGGAAGAGCTATGCCCAGAGACTTGAGGTTTGGTGATATCTGTAAATCAAATACTTCTAAATTAAGAACTACTTACTGGTATATACAAAAACGCCCAACCAATCCCTTTTCTCATGTAAAAGACCTCAAGAAACAGAAAGCCTGTGTTTTTGTTTTGTTTCGATATACGTAAATCTCACATAGCTTCAGGATTGATGATTTGCAAGCTCAGCTTCCAACAAATGAGGCTCTAACTATATACAAGGTACATTGAAATCCTTACTAATAATTAAAAATATCAAACTAGAAACAGTATCATGGTGGGCTTGAATTTTAAAGATAGTATCTTCCTGGAATATTTTTAAATAGCCTCTTTAAGATGTTCAAGAGCAACAGAAAGAAACCAGAGATGTGAGTACTCTTAGCAGCCTGCAAAAGCCTTCCTGCTAAAAACTGAGTCAGGCAAATCATCTGTTTAATAGTTAAGTTTATGAGAGAGTTGACACCAAACTCTTATGGTCAACTTTTTTCTCCAAAGCAATCTTTTCTACCGTTTTTTATTCACTAGATTTTTTTTACAGCATGTAATTCTAACACCTATTTTTATATTAGTGGCAAGACCAGTTAGTAACCACATGTAAACTAACATACTGTACTTGGTAGGGTAATCTTTTTCTCTGAAAAGGGTTGACTGTAACTCTTTTGTGTAATAATTCAGGAGTCTCACTCTCAATGCAGGCTTTATGGAAGACAACACTAACAGCTATGAAATGATTTAAACATCACATCAAAATCTATATACACAAAGACTGTCCTTTAACTCGAAGTCTCCTTAAAAAGAGTATGCACAGGGCTGGGGATTTAGCTCAAATGGTACCGCGCCAACCTTGGATGCACAAGGGCCCAAGTTTGATCCCCGGTACTGCCACTCCCACAACTCAGCCACTGTCCGAAACTCATGACCATCATGCACTACCCAACAAGTTACTCCAAAGCACGTGTAAGGTCTCTGCATGTTATTAATAAGAGCATAATGTCTTCTATTCAAACAGATTTAAGATTTGAAAACCCCAGGGAATCAATCTGTAGAATACCACTTCAGGAATTAGGTTCTAGTAAAGAAAAAAGGTTTCCAGATGATCTATAAAATATAAAATAAATTCCAGCCTCAAACTTACTTTGGTTTTATATTTTTTGAAGTATACTTTTAATGCCTTAAATTGTTTAATTAAGATCTAAAAAATAACAGTGTAAGTTTCTTGAGGAACAATATTAAAGATAGAAAACTTCCCTATCAAGAAATAAATAAGAGCCAGGTGTAGTAGAGTACCCCTATATTCCTAGCACTCAGGAGGCTGAGACAGGAGGATCTTCAGGAATGTAAGGCCAGTCTGGATTACTTAGTAAATTCAAGGCTAGTCTAGACCATATAAGGACATCCTGTCTGAAAAGAAACAAAAACAAACATATTAATGTATAACTATTTTGTTAATACATTAGAATATTAATTTATATACATATAATTTATTTATATGTGTATATATTTATATATGTGTACACACACACACACACTATAGTGAACTGATCCAGTTACTTAACAGTTACATTTTCTAAAATACTGTATCTGGATGTCTTAATTTTAATAGAAAAAAATTTTTATTTTATTTTTTAACCCATGGTCTCACAGATGCTAGGCAAGAATTCTACTCCAGAGCTACATCCCCATATACACCACCCACCCACATACCCACACACACACACACATTGCTTTTTCTATCTAAGACAGGGTCTCACTATGTTGCCTAGTGGGCCCTGAACCGGCATTTCTCCTGCCAGTCTCCCGAGGGGCTAGGATTAGAGGCAGGTACCACCATGCTAAACTTTTTCTTATTATATAGGGCAATTAACAAAATGTAAGCAAGCCGCAGAATGTGAAAAAGTACCAGACACTTTGCTAAACAGCAGCTCCTTTCTTAGCTGCTACGGCCAAACACTGAAGGCATCCCTCTGTTCACAGTATCCCATCCAGCACCAGGAAGTCCACAGGCTCAGCCTTCAGACTGCTATCCAGACTTTGCTCTCAAAGCCACGGTCCTCCCTTGCAGACTGCTGTCCCTCACTCGCCCTTTGAAGCTCCCTTCCCCTCCTTTTACAGCTTGCTGCCCAGTCACCATAATCGCTCCCTGCAAATACACCCAACTTCCCTGCCCTTCTCCCGTTTTCTCACGCTTAGCCAGCCTCCAGCCTGGGTAGCTGCTTCCCCAGCCCCGCATGGCCACGCATCGGTGCACCCACAACCGCAGACCTCCGCTGCACGCCCAACACCGCCAGGCAGGCGCAGGTTAGCCCGGCCTGTGGGCTCTCCCACCACCGCACACCTCCCGATCCTCAACCCCAGATGCCTCCTCCTCACCCTCGCTCAGTGTAGTGACTCTGCTTCCTGTACTGCACCCTCGTAAATGAAGCTATCTGAAGGAAACTTCCTTACATTTCCATAATCCATGGAACCACCTCATTTCTTGTTCCTTTGCTTGTTTGTAAGCATTTGTCGCAGCTGATCTCCCGCTTCTTCACCTGGTCCCTGGGACAACACGACACCTTTACTCTCCTCCTCACGGATCCCTCTCAGTCTCCTTCTTACAGGGCCAGGAGGAAACTTCTGGGGAGGGTGGTTCTTCTGTTTGCTGCCCACAGTGACGCTTTCACTGGTGTGTATGTGTACTGACACCACACATTGTATATTTAAAGGTATGAACCATTTATTGTACATCAATTATACCTCACAAAATGTTTTTAAAGCCTGTCAGCCGAGCCGAGCGTGGTGGTGCACGCCTGTAATCCCAGCGCTGAGGTGGCTGACACAAGAGCATCACCCTGAGTCTGAAGCTACTCTGGGTTACATGGTGAGTTCAAGGCCAGCCTGAAGTACACAGCAAGACCCTGTCTCAAAAAAACAAAAAGCAAGACAACAACACCAACAACAAAACAACTATCAGCCTTCACATACCATTCCTAGCATCCAAGATTTCTGAGAAAATAGGAAAACAAAAGTATTACTTACTTTTAGAACTAGGATTTAAAAAACTCCTGGCTACTAAAAACACCTAGTCCCTTTCTCACCAAATTCTCACTCAACTTGATCTAGCAAGTCAATTAAATAATTACTTTTCTAACAAAAAAAGACTCAAATGTACTATCATTACAGTATCAAAAATAACCTATCTTTCTTGCTTATTTGCTTGTAACATAACATTTGAAAACACCTTTTATTTGTCTTAGCATTTTCTGAAAGGCTCAGTTGAGTTAGACATGCACAATTATAAACACAAATGTCAGATTCAGGAGGCTGACACAGGAGGACCACATGTTCAAGGCCAGCCTGGGCAAACTGGTGAGACTCTGTCCCAAAATAAAGGAAAAAAATCTAAAAAGGGCTGGGAAAGACAGCTCAGTGACAGAGTACTTCTCTAGCATGCAAAAATCTCTGGGTTCAGTTCCCAAAACAATCAATCAATCAATAAATTATTAGAAACTTTTTATTTATTATCAGTTATATATCCTATTTTCTACCTTTTTATTATTATATACTCTCTCAACAACAACCTGTACCAGGTATTTCAAAAACTACTACTCACAACTAAGTAAAACAGTACCTGAGACATGTAAAAAAATGAGTTGAATAAAATATTTTACAAAAGCCAAACACATTTGTGTGTACCTATATGCAAGTCTGTGTGTGTGTGCACAAATTTTTGTTTTGTTTTTTGAGACAAACTATGTAGTTTTGTGAGGTTTCCCTATGTAGCCCAGGCTGGCCTTGAACTCACAGCAATTCTGCTGCTTCATTCAGACTCTTGAGTGTTAGGATTACCACCATGCACCACCATGCCCGGCCACAAAATCTCTTGAGCTAGAAGATTTAATGGAAATCAAATTCTAAGAACACTCTCTGTATGTGCCACAACTCCAAGCACCTCACAGGACACACTGAGACAGTATCAGGCTTACGTTCTGTTACAGAATACTTGGGGAGACAAAGAATGAGAATTTAAGGGTACTGGGCCAGAGATTTAGCTCAGTGGTTCCAGCACCTGCCTCGCAAGTGCAAGGTCCCTAGTTCTTTTCCCCGGTAACCACATACAACAATACTTGGTGTGGTGACTCACGCCCACCAGCAATCAATACCACATACCACAGTGCCAGGCGTGGTGGCTCACACCTATATAATCCTAGCACTCGGGAGGCAGAGGCAGGAGGACTGCTGAGTTTGAGGCTTGCCTGGGCTACACAGTGAGCTCAGGGCCAGCCCAAACTATGAAGCGAGACCCTGTCTCGAAAAGAAAAAAAAAGAATTAAGGGTACTAAGACTAGAGGCAAGGAGGCAAGTTGTCTTATTATCCCAAGCAATGAGAGTATGACCAAGGATATACACATATAGATATATCTAGTGAAAGCTCCATGATCTAGTAAAATTTACCCTACGACTATACACTAGTTCATAATTTTCACTAGTTCTACTAGGGAAGGGAGGACAAACCTTTCGAGCTCTCAATGAAACAAGCAGTCTGCAGCCATATACGGACAGAAGGGTCACACACTTCATATGGAGTGTAGCCTCTGTAATACTGAGACATTGACAAGCAAGAAAAGTTCTTATTCATTACCAGCCGTAGTGATAGTTGCCATTTTCTTTTAGAAAAACACATCTAGACATATGAGCTAAACAAATAGGCAGATAGTAAAAACTAAACCCATTCTATCAACTTTGATTCTTTTACTCTATTTATGACAAGAAAGCAGTTCTCAAACACAGCATCTGAAAGAAAACAGCATCTGCCTGGCAAGCACAAGGTCTCAAGTTTGATCCCTGACACCACATACCACAATGCCGAGTATGACAGCTCACACTGGAAGGGAGGGAGGGAGGGTGGGAGGGAGGAGAAAGAGAGAGACAGAGACAGAGACACAGAGAGACAGAGACAGAAAGAAAGGAAGGAAGGAAGGGAGGAAGGAAGGAAGGAAGGAAGGAGAGAGGGAGGGAGGAAGGAAGAAAAAAAGAAAGGAAGGAAGGAAGGAAGGAAGGAAGGAAGGAAGGAAGGAAGGAAGGAAGGAAGGAAGGAAGGAAGGAAGGAAGGAAGGAAGAAAGGGAAAGAACAAACCACATACCACCTGACAAACTGCAACACCTCCTTTCTTCAGCTCGGGTATAAGAAAGGGACATGACGCAGAGGGCAGCAAACAGGTAGGCCTTGACTTAAGGAGGACATGTCGTCATAAGTCTGCCAATTATTGCATTCTTCCTACCTGCAGAACTCAATCAGAAATTTCCAAGAAATGCTTTCCAATGATGTAGAATAAGATAAAAGAAGTGTTAAAACAGTATGGATGACTTCAAGTAATACTAGCTTTGCTTCCTAAATGGCTATTACTGTGTAGGTCCTACCCTAAAGTCTCATTTCTACTACTACCACAGCCCAAGCTGAGTTTACCTTTCATTGGAAAAAAAACAGCATTGTCACTAAAAGATGTAACTTTCACCCTAAATATAGCTATTATTCTTAGTAATTCAAGGGAAGGTCTTTGACATCAGCAATCTGAAGATGAAAACAACTATTGGGTCAATATTCCAAACAAGTATTCAACTCTCTTGTTCCTGACAGAGAAGGGAAAAAATAATAACATCAATGAATCAGCGCATTATTCAAACCTCACATCCAGTCCCTCTCTTCTCCATTTCTCCGCCATCCTGAGAGGTGATCTGATCTTAACACTTCTCACACAGGCTTCCTGTACTGAGCTTACTATCGTTAGCCCCACTGCTCTACAAAGAGCCCCATCCCTGCAACCATCCCCTTTAGAACAGGAATCTGGTCACACAACCACTTAATCTTTCAGCTCCTCCAAGTCATCCATGAATATACCCCACGCTCAGTAGCATGAAACACGGGGTGCACCTCTGCTAATCCCTGAAGAATCATTTCACCAGAAGTTCACCCACTCTATAAAGCTACCCTGATCTTCCAAAGATACTTCTTAGTCTTCACCAATACAGCACTTAGGTATGATTACTACAGTTGCATGTAACTACTATCCCACTCCTTTAGTCAGCCTTTCAAGGGGAAAGAAGAATTTCACAATGAAAATCATCAAACTGGGTTGACCTGAGCTCAAACCTCAATCTCACTATTTACTAAGGAGGTGATCAAACCTCTTCACATCCTTTGGACTCAACTGTAAAATTTGCATAAAATATTGACCTTGATGGATTCTATAACAATGAAAAATATAGTAATAAACAATTCTAGACAATCTGTAAAATTGTAATGTACCTAACAACACCCATAAAATTGAACCAGAAACATTTATTACATAAAGAGCTAATTCTTCATGACAGACTCAAGTTACTACCTTTGTGGTGAAGGCACTGAGGATGTTTTTTGTTTGTTTGTTTGTTTTGAGACAGAATCTTGCTTTGTAGTTTAGGCTGCCCCTGAGCTCACTATATAGCTCTGGCTAGCCCTGAACTCACAGCAGTCCTCCTGCCTCTGCCTCCCGAATGCTAGGATTACAGGTGTGAGCTACCATGCTCTACATTGTGGCACGTGGTACCTGAGATCAAACTCAGGACCTTGCACTTGCCAGGCATACATGGAAAACACTGCGCTAAATCCCCGGCGCAAGGATAAATTTTCTCTTTTTTTTTTTTTTTTTTTTTTTGAGACAAGGTCTCACTTTGTAGTTCAGGCTGGCTCTGAGTTCATTGTGTAGCCCAGACAAGCCTCAAACTCAGCAATCCTCCTATCTCTGCCTCCCAAATGCTGGGATTACAGGCATGAGCCACCATGCCTGGCACTGTGGTATGTAATACTGATTGCTAGTGGGCATGAGTCATGCCTGGCATTGTTGTATGTGGTTACCAAGGATCAAACCATGCACCTTGCACGTACAAAGGCAAACTCCAGAACTACTAAGCTAAATCTCCAGCCCTCAAGGATGAATTTTTTAAGAAAATGTTTGATTTTCAGAGAAAAAAAAAATGGCACACCCTATACAACAGCTAAATGTTAAAGCTGTCATTCAATTCTTAAGACAACAAGATTATAATTTATTTTATATAAATGTTTACTGAAACAGAAAACAGTGTCAGTTCCTAAAACTTTTCTATCTAAAATATTGACAAATCTACCATTTGATATTATCTCTGTAAAAAATAAAGTGATACCATATCTTTTCTTTGGTATGAGAACCTGTAGATGTAAATGAGTTCTAGAATGTATGGTAGATTTAGTGAAATAGGAAATACTCAAAGGGAACGTGGTAGGGGAAAGTAATGAGGGAAAAGAATAAATATGATTTGAAAAGAAAAAGGAAGCACATGTATATAGTGGGGGGGATTGTGTGGGGGTAGGGATATGGATAAAAATGTGAATTAACACGTCATATATGGTACAAATTCTCCAATGTCAAGTGTGATTCTCAGCTCTATGTAAAATGTACCAATAAAAAATTCCGTTAAAAAAATAAAGATTAAAAAAAAGTGATCACAAGACCTCTAGTAAAATTTTTCAAAATATATCTAAAATATGTTATGCACAGTCTACAAAACTACATAAACACAAATACTCAAGATTTTTAAGTTGCTTCAGCAAATGTTTTGACATTATCACATTCACAGAGAGCAAATTTCCTGGGAGAAGAGTTTAAAAAAAGGAAGGAAAGAGGAAATTATTTTCTTTTTTTCTCTGATTGGTATATGTTTGCAACAGAAAGAGAAAATTCTTAAGGTCAGACAACATAATTGGGGTTAAGGATTAGCAATTAAAGTATGTGCTTTAGGATGGGGGAGAGGAGCCTGTTCTGCTGGAAGGAAGGAAGGGACAGAGCCAGTCTGAGATTTTCTTTTCCTGTTCTTGGCTTCAGGAGATCTTGGGGAGGAGGCAGGGAGGGGAAGAAGAGAGAGGAGGAGGGGAGTGTGAGAAAGAAGACATTCTCTGGGCTTTAAGAAATCACAGGAACTCTGCCTTCAAAGCTCACACTGCAGCTACATAGCTCAAATAATAACTAGGCTTTCAACTCTAAGAAACTCAAGGAAACAGTACCTTTCTAGAATACATTTATAAAAAGTAAGGAATTGAATAGAAAAACTGGATTCAAGGAACTCCTTCTAACCAGCACAATTACACTGAAAGATTTTGTGCTAATTATAAATTAAGGTTTTACTAAACTTATACTGAAATAGTCTCCTAAAGTAAAATTTCAACTGAATCTCAGTCTAATGTTAAGCAGTAATCCCACAGAACCTTACTTCTTACTGTATTAGATGAATTTTAATTCCCGAAAAGTATAACAAAGCTCCCTTTGTGGACATGGGGAGGGGGGTCAATAATACTTTGACAGCAGTTTTAATTACTGGTAACTTAAGAAACTAAAGTCTTAAAATTCCTTCCCCCCTGATGTCACATGTACTTTTCTATTAAAAGTCTTAGGAATGATATACTCAACTATGCAACTGAACAAATCCAGGTTTCTCTCCATTTACCTAGTACTGCATTTGAAGGCAGGCAGTGACAGCGGAGCAGGACACCAGGGCTGTAGGGTCAGCTCTGTGGACTTGCTAATCACAGGCAGCCCTGGGCATTTCTTCAGCTTCTCGGGCTTCTTCCATTTCTTATGAATTGCAGTGACTCCAAAAGATAAAGGGCCCTTCCAACTCTGTCTTTGGAAATTTTATCTGTATTCATTAACTTTAAAGTCTTCATTTATATAGTTTACATTACAGTTTATAAAATAATTGTTGGCCTATCCTCACAAAAATGTTATGAAGTAGATATGCAGATAATAACTGTGGAATGTGAGGCCCAGAAACTAAGCAACACATCAAAGACAGTAAGTGACAGAGCCAGCAACAGAAACTCAAAATCCTTCAGACTACTCATTCATTATTCAGAAATCTTACAAACTTAAAGTCTTAAGATATAAATATAAGGAACTATATTAAATATTTCCAATTTTTAAAAAGTATGTCCATAGGCTAATTTTTAATCAAGTAATTCTTTGCAAATAGAAATGAAACATCAATCTAAGCTATGCAGTTAGTACTAATCAGAAATAGAATTTCTCCCTTTTAACCACCAGTTCTATCTTCATAAGATCCCTTTACCTTATATTCTTCAAGGAGCCAAAAACTAAGCCATAGGGGAATTCCCCCAACAAGGTGTTTGTTTTCCAAGCCCAGATGGTGTCTTAGTGAGCTCTGTCAATAACCACAGGAAAAGGAATTCTAGTCTTAGACAAATACTTCCAGAGAACATGAAAAAAATTTCTCTGTGAGGGCAGAGAAACACTAACAGAAAAATCAAGAAAACAGTCCTAGAAATGAAAGTTCTAAAGCCACCCTTACAAAGGAAAATAATACCTAAGAAAGTTGAGTTCATTCCAGGAATGTAAGGTCAACATTAAAAAACAATACACAACTCACACTCAGAGGTTAAAAGTAGAAAACTCATACAATCATGGGAACAGAGGTAGAAAAGAATATAAAGCTAAACACTAATGCAAGACATTAAAATGTATAGGAACATAAGAAATATCCTTAATCTGAACCAGGAATTTTAGCTCAGTGGCACCCGCCTGCCTAGCAAGTGCAAAGTCCTGAGTTTGATCCCCAGTACCACACACACACAAAAAAATCCTTAATCTAATATAAAACCTGTAACAAACCATATTATTTCCAGGGAGGAGCAACAGAAGAATTACATTACTTTTATTTTTATTCAAGTAGTACCAAAGCCCTATACTACTGCAGTAAGGAAAAGAAAAAGAAACACCCTCTATAACAATCTCAAGAGCAGAGTAAGAACCTTCCATTGGCAGATAAAAATCTAAAACTAAAGTTAACAAAAATTTAGAAAAATGTCTAGATTTAAAAAACCAATGTATACAAACCTATAGTATTTCTAATATCCAGATAGAAAATGAAACTACAAGGCCTGGGATTTAGCTCAGTGGTTCGGTATCTGCCTCGCAAGCACAAGGTACCGAATTTGATCCCCAATTCCACACACCCACAGTGCTGGGTATGGTGGCTCATGCCTGTAATGCCAGCACTCAGGAGGCAGAGGCAGGTGGATTGCTGAGCTCAAGACTTGCCTGGGCTACACAGTGAGTTCAGGGCCAGCCTGATCTACAAAGAGAGACCCTGTCTCAAAAAAAAAAAGAAAAGAAAGAAACGGAAATACCAATAAAAATTAGTGAACTGCAGTGAAATATAACAAAATAGGTAATCGCATGCTTTTCTTAGGTAAAATCAGAAAAAGCACTAACTCTACTAATTTACAATGCAGAAACACCCCAAAACTAAATATTATCTAAGTAAACATACTTAATAAACAAAAGTAAAAGAAAGGAAATCATCATATGGGTAATGATACCTCTGGCAATAGGGAAGGTTGAGAGAAGACAGAGCAGGGAGTTTCTGTGTCAGTGGGGTTCTAGTTGTTGACCTGATGGTAGTTTTTAAATGGTTCCCTTTATCATTCATTAAGTTAAATATACATTTTATGCTCCTTTCTGTATTTTATACACTTCAAAAATGTTTCACTGTATTAAACAAAAACGACACAGGAGGAAGGTTGCTAACTCACTAAGGCAGACCTGGACAAAGCCACTAACAAGTGCCCAATCTGCCAATAGCAGCAACCATCTCACAAGTCAGCCAGCTACCAGTGGCAAGCTGATTATACTGGAAGCAGCACTATTTTGTTCTTAATGGAACAGACACTCGAGACAGGGACTTGCTTTCCCTTCATACAAGGCTTCTGCCAATACTACCATCCCTAGGAACATAGACTGCTTTACCTACCATCAAGGTATTTCACACAGCATTGTTTCCTTATCAAAAAACGCACTCACAGGACATGAAGTGAAGCAACAGACCCAAGTTCGTGGAATGTGCTGGTCTTATCATGTTCCCTCATCATCCTCAAGGAGCTGGCTTGACAGAACAATGGAATGGACTTTTGAAAACTGTTACAGCATTAGCTAGGTGACAATACCTTGCAGGTCTGTGGTAATGAAATCCTTGGAGCTAAGTAGGCTCTTAATCAACATCTAATTACAGTTATGTATCATCTCCTCCAGGATTCATAAAAAGGTAGAAACAGGAGCAGCACCGCTCACTGATACCTGTAGTGGTACACAAGCAAAATGTTTGTTTCCTTCCCCTACAACCTTACACTCCACTGGTCTAGAGGTCTTAGCTCCAAAGTCAGGAATGCTTCCAGTGAGACACAGCTCCCCTCAGCTGCAGTGGAAGCTTCTACACTAACTGGAGCAGTGATCTGGACTGCCAAGAAAGTGCTACCACACAGAGAAGGTAAGAAAGAACAAGTCTGGAACACAGAGAATCCTTTATGGTGTCTCCTATTACTATTATGTTCAGGATAAAATGTAAAGGGAAACTACAAACATCCAGTTAAAGAAAGATTACTATTGGCTCAAATCTTTTAGGAGGGCAGACTTGGCCACTTCAACAGGCAAAAAACAGTGGCTAGCTACAGTGCTTGCTGAGCAAAAGAAATATGGAATGAGTAGTAGTAGAAAGTTATAAAAGCCACAGAGATGCATGATCAGTTACACAAAAAAGGGTTATAATTTATATACATCTTATTTTGTAATAAATATGTGCATATATTTAAATGGCAAATTAACATGTTTGTCTCTTTTTCCATCATCTAACACATACTAATAAGCTAACCACAAAATTTAAGTTACAGATTATAAAGCAGAAAAGTGAACATAACCTAAAGATTTCGATTCCTCCACTGGGAAACACACTGGGGCTGCTCACAGGGCACTTGCATCATGTTCAATAGAGGCATGACTTTGCTCTTGTCTTTACTTACAGAATAAGTATGGTTCAAGAAAATGTGTATAGGTGTCGAGTTCACAGCGTAATGGTTGATTTTGATCCTTCAACTTGTCAACAGTATCCAGTTATTCAATCACACACTAATACAGTTATTACTATGAGAGTATCTTACAGTCTTACATCTAGAATTAAGTATTAAGATTTCTTTACTATTCTAGGATGGAGAATGTTTTTTTCAGTTTATTGGCAAATTTTAAGTATACATTATAATCACATTCACCATTAAAAATTTATACCTGTACATGACATATCGTGATTCTTGCTTTTTTCCTATTCCCCTACCCTCCCACTGGCCCCTCTACCCCTTCTATATACATAAGCTTTGTTTCTATATTTTTCTTTTTACATTCAAATTTTTTCTTTCCCTTTTCTTTTCCCTGCCCTCCTTTCCTAGTTCCCCTTCCCTTTTGAACATTTTCTTGCTATTTCACATTTTGGACCTTTTTACACCTACAGTTTCTCACACTAGAGAAATGAGATGGTATTTACAGGTGTGTCCTATTTATTTCACTTATGAGTATGGCCTCAAGGTGCATGCATTTGGGTAAAAATGTCTATCATTCTTTATGGCTAATACTCCATTTTATTTCTTTTTAACACATTTTCTTTAACCAATCTCTACCTGATGGGCATTTGGGCTGTTTCTAAGATTTTGCTATCACAAACTGTGCTGTCATGAATATGGGTGCACATATGTCACTGTGGTATGATGCTTTTGATTCTTTTGGGAATATACCCACCAGGGAAATAGTAGGGTCAAATGGGACCTCTAATCCTAGTTTTTTGAGGAATCTCCACATGGATTTCCACAGTGGTTACACCAGTCTACATTCCCACCAACAGCAGAGAAGGGTTCCTTTCTCCTCACGGCCCTGCCAGTATTTGCTGTTGGTTGATTTCTTGCTAGCAGTCATTCTGTCTGGAATGAAATAGAATCCCGGTGTTGTTTTCACCTATATCTCTCCAATGACACGGTGATGTTGAACAGTCTTTCTTAGCTGTTTGCTGCTTTTTCTTCATCTGAAACATTTCTGTTCATTTCAGATGACTATTTTTGAATTGGATTTTTAAATTTGAAAGGTTTGATTTTTTTGTAAGGTCTTCATATATTCTAAATAGTCATTCTTTGAATGAGGAACAGCTAGTAAAGTTTGTTCCCCAAAATTGTAGGTTGTGTTTTTGCTCTGCTGATAGTTTCTCTTGCTGTGTAGAAGATTTTAATAAGAGGAGATCCCAGTTGTTGATTCTTTGTGCTAGATCCCATGCTACTGAGGTTTTGTTTATGAAGTCTTTTCCTACACCGATGTCTCCAGAGTTCTACCTCACCTTTCTTCCAGGAAGTTTAGTGTTTCAATTTTAATATTCAGATCTTTAATTCACTTCAATTTCTTTAGTACACAGTGAAAGAAGTAGATCCAGTTTTAATTCTGGGCAGGGTGAAACCCAGTTTATAAACGAGGCTATCTTTCCTCCATTGAGGGTGTTTGGCTCCTTTGTCAAAGATAAGGTGTCTTAATATCTCCAGAGTTGTGTCTGCATAAGATTGTGAATTTGTACTTTAACTGTCTTTCCTAGTCTCCTTTATTAATATCAAAGATGAGCTTTTTTTGCTCATTTCACAGGTAGTTCCACTGAGTTTCACTAATTGATGCACTATGCTTATAACATATTCCAATAAGGCTACATCTGTATCTTTTTTTTTTTTTTTTTGAGACAGGGTCTCACTTTGTAGTTCAGGCTGGCCCTGAGCTCACTAAGTAACCCAGGCAAGCCTCCAACTCAGCAATCCTCCTGTCTCTGCCTCCCGAGTGCTGGGATTACAGGCCATGCCCAGCTACATTTTTATCCTTATAGTTGCTTCCAAAGGAACCAGAAAACAAAAGAGAAAAGCAAATTGAATGCAATACTTCCATATATTATACTCCTGTTAATGTAAACAATTAACTGAATGGCTTACTGGAGGAAAGACTTAACCATATGAATGAACCACTGCCTATCAGACATCAGGAGAGGGACTCTGTAAGTATTCTTAATCTGCAAAACAACCTGGAGAGATAGCGATGACACTTCCTGTTTTACAGGATGCTGTAAGAGAGGCTCAGGATTCCTTGCCAATCTAATAAGTGGCAGAAACAAGATTCAAACTTACTTAGATCACAAGGTTTGAATATTTCTCATAGACTCCAATAATTAAAATATAAATAAATGTTAATTTGTAAATGTGTATGTGATATAATGAATGCAGTTTGTAAAAGAGAAGTGAAAAAACAGTAAAGAAAAATACAAAACAAAGCAGAAGAAGTTAAGCATCTAATAAGCACATTTATCTGCTGGACACTGGTAATAATTCATTCTTCCAACCATCTCTTTAAAGAAAATAAGCTCTTATTATGTAATCAAGCAAATTAACTTGAGATTAGGCAGCAAACAGTAAGTTAAGTTTGAGACGCTAAAGCATTATATAAAATAATGAACAAAAGACAAAACATCTAATAAATTCTAAAAGAAAACAGTTAAACTATTAAACAAAACAGGAGGTAGTTATTTATAATTACATCAGCATATAATAGGAAGACTAAAGACATAAAAGAAGTTAAGAAATGAAAACAGTATCAACTGTAAAAGAGAAAATAAACTCTATGCTTTAAAGAAATCAAGGGCCAGGGCTGGGGATTTAGCTCAAGTGGTACTGTGCCTACCTTGAAAACACAAGGGCCTGAGTTCAATCCCAGCTACCATAGAAAAACAAAGAAAAGAAATCAAGGATGTGATGAGGCAAAAAAAAAAAAAAAAAGTTCTATTCTGTAATATACAGCATTTGAACATTTTGTTCCAATATTTTAACTCCTTAAATATTAACATAAGTGTGTATGTTTTTAGAAGACAATAAAGTTTATATTACAATGAACTAGATTTTCAGAATAATAATAAAAGGTTTCACTCTTCACTGTACCAGTTGTAAATCACATACATCACCCCCCTTGCCACCTTCACAGCTAACAAGGCGTCTCTACTACTCGTTTCCCCAGATAAGGACACTTACTGGTCTCTCTGCCTGCCCAGACTAGTCTTTCTAATCTTAATAAAATAGCAAAAGTGACTCTTATAGTACAGTTCTTATTGCATTATCTTCTCAAAAACCCTGCAGGCGCTCTCAACTCATGCGGTGTAAATGCCAACATCCCCAATGAACTGACATGGCTCTATGTTACAGACTTGACTTCTCTGTTTTCCTACTACTTGCTTCATGCCTGCTCAGCACAGTCATCTTCTGAAAGTTTTCCAAAAGGCGACCATGCTCTACATCAGGGTCTGTGCACATGTTGTTCCCTTCACTCCACTCTCTTCTCAAACATCATCTATATAGCTTTTGCTACCACTGGGTATGAACTAGTCTACACGGACGACCTCTTCCCTGACATTCTCCATCTCTGTCACTATTTGAATTTCTTCCATAATTACCTTCGTGTGTGTGTGTGTGTGTGTGTGTGCGTGTGTGCACACACGTGTGTCTATAAATAAATGTAAGGTCACTGCTTTGTTTCATTCCCTACTCCAGTGCCTAGAATGCCAGTGTGTGTCCTCAGGGCATATACTGAAATAACATTAACCTCCAATCTTCCTGGGTTTTATCCTGAGTAAAACAAACAAACCAAAAAACCCATTTTATAGGCTGAGTAGTGCCTAGAGAAGTTTGAGGCTTGAAACATTTAGGGTTGTCAATGAAATCATATCAAAATCTAGAGAGTAAGGGCCAGGGACTTATCTCAATGGTTCCACCATCTGCCTGGCAAGTTCAAGGTCCCAAATTCGATCCCCAGTACCATGTACCACAATGCCGGGTATGGTGGCTCACACCTGTAATCCTAGCACCAGGAGGGAGAGGCAGGAGGATTGCTGTGAGCTTGAGTTTTGCCTGGGCTACATATTGAGTTCAGGACCAGCCTGAACTATAAAGCGAGACCAGGTCTCAAAACAACAGTATAAATTTTAGACAGGAAATTGTCATATATTGTCCCATTTCTGCTTCCATTCTTCTCAGTGATTTGATTTTACAGCAAATATAAAAGTAAAATAAATGTTCCACCTGTCACAGTTCTCTTCTTTTTCACTTAACCACAAATTATGAGCTCAGCCATCCCAACTTCCTTATTTGCCAAGTAAAAGGAACTAACCCACAGTCATTAACTTCTTAAAAATCAGATGTAAGTAGCTGATATTAAATTTTCAATAAACTATCATGGTATTTCTAGCATTCAAAAATATATATATATATATTTGAAATGTTCTAACATTGATTTTTTTTTTTTTTTTTTTTTTTTGCTTTTTGAGACAGGGTCTCGCTTTGTAGTAGTTCAGGCTGGCCCTGAGCTCACTATGTTGCCCAGGCAAGCCGCCGTGAACTCAGCAATCCTCCTGTCTCTGCCTCCCGAGTGCTGGGATGACAGACGTGAGCCACCACGTCTGGCATTGTAGTATGCAGAATTGATTGTTGGTGGGCATGTCTCCACGCCCAGCATTATATGTGGTTACTGGGGATCGAACTCAGGACCTTGCACTTGCGAGGCAGGCGCCAGAACCACTGAGCTAACCCTCCGGCCCCTAACATTGATTTTTTACTAAAATAAATATTCACACATTACACCTCTTGTACATAATCTTAAAAGTTAAATTTCATTCTCATAATGCAAAAAGCAGTAGATCCTATATGTTAAGGTTCATTGCTCCTAAACACCTCAGTCTAACAGGTACAGTAAATAATTCATCTCAGAGCTATATTCTGATTTCATGTAGGCCACAGTCCTTAAATATAAATCCTAAGAAATATAAGCTGTATTATAATACCATACACTAAGACCCTACTTACTTTACTCAAAAGGAAGACCTTCATACTACCATCCTCCAGCCTCAGCAGATACCAAAAGAAAACTAAATATATATACTCAGGAAATAAACTGATAGAATCACAGGCTGATGGTTCTAATCAAGTTACATTCAAAAACAAGGATGAAAATCTATGGCATGAAAGTACAGCTGTTATCCTCAGGAGGGGCACACATACGGCTTACAGGGATGAGGGGGACTTCTGGGGTTATGAAAGCAATGCTGCATTTCTTGATCTGGATGCTGATCAGGAAGAATATTTGCTTTGTGAAAAACCGATTGCCTGTACATTGGTGATCTGTACACTTCTCTTTACTGATATGCTTAGTAAAAAACCTAAGAGAAAATATTACTGCAGTTCAAGGCTATGAAAGACAGGCTGAGAAGCCTGAGATAATAAATCAGCAGTCCTTAAGAACACCTGTGTTCTTGCATCTGCACTAATGCTAGCATTGTGCCTGTTAACTAAACATTCAATACATTCTAAGAAGGTAAAGGAATAACATGTTTTAGAAATAACCTGCTTCTAAAATGTTTTAAACAAAATAAACATGTAACTCAAAGGACAAGATACTCAAGAAGCAAAAGACTGTTAAGATCAGTTCAGTGTGAGAATCTTGTCTCTACCATTCACCAGTTCTCTGAACTTGCATTTAACCTCTAGTGTCTCTGCTAACTCACCCATAAAATGAGGGTCGACTTCATAACCTTGCTGTAAAGAATAAATTACTGATTTCATGTAGAGTGATTGGAACAGTCCCTGACATACAATAAGTATGCAGTAAGTGCTGGCTCTTCATTCATATGGGATACTTAATCCTCCAATATGCTGAAAAAGGTCTTTCTACTGTGGACTATGGACAGATGAGCACTGAAATGCACCAAAGAGCCTTTCCCAAAATAACTGCACCTCACGCTGTCTATAGAACAATGCTACAACTGTTATATGATTTTGCCACAGCAGTTGCTGTAAAAGTAACAAATCATATTCCAGGGCCATTCTGATTCTTTTTTTAATCCTTATTACAAACAGCTTTAAGAATTAAGAATTTAGAACATTACATCAGCATAGAAAGAAACTGAGATTTTAAAATAATAGTAAGAGCTAATGTTGCAGAAGTTACTGGGTGATAAATATAATCAACATGATTTCCACACTGATCCTTTTGCTTTTCATAACAACCCTATTTAGTAAACAGTTCACATAAACTAAACAGATTAAAAAGGTATAAAGCCAGGCGTGGTGGCTCACGCCTGTAATCCTAGCACTCGGGAGGCAGACAGGATTGCTGAGTTTGAGGCTTGCCTGGGCTACATAGTGAGCTCAGGGCCACCCTGAACTACAAAGTGAGACCCTGTCTCAAAACACAAACAAAAAAAAGGCATAAAAAGGGCACATTTTATTTCCTTTATTTCCTTCATCCCTTTTAGCTGAGAGTATCAGTACTGTTTACAGTAATCTGCTCAGTATACAAATAAAAGGCTGTAACTTTTTTGCCCAATTTTGATGTAAGTACATTCTACCACTAATTCCTCTTCCTCCCAAACATACAAAGAACTCAGGTTATCTAACTGGATTATTTCACTTCCAGTGAGAGCTTTTTCTTGTGTAAAAGCCGTATCAGTTGGCCAGGTGCTTATTCAGGTAACATTTTGATAACCCTATCATTAACAGTGCCCTTTCAGAAAATAAATTATAAAGATCAATTTGATGGCCACATAATATGATCAATTTCCTATCAAATACATGGCCTTGCCGACTCTCCCAATGTAGCAATAGCTACTTCCTCACCTGCTGTTTTTTCCTATCAATTAGAAAAGAAGCATTTGATACAGCACTGTCTCCTTTGAAATTAAAAAGAAAATTTTCATTTTACCATTAAAAGTCTTTGCATTTTACTTTAATTGAACAACTCTACTTCTGCTGTAGCTTCGTTAAGGAGAATGAAAGTGTTAAAGTGCTCTGCCCACCACAATATAATTTATCATCCAAGTGTATACTAACTAGTGCATCTCACACCACTGTTTATGCAATAGTCTTCCCAAACAGTGAGACAATTCCTGTTTCCCAAGAGTGGAAAAGCAGCTAATTTACTGAACACCAAATTAACAAGTTACACACTAGCAAGTGCCCACGCGCATGTGCACAACTGAGTGCTTACTGTGCCCTCACACGAAATTATATCTATTTCCCTCCAAAGAGAAATTGAAGCACAGATACTCCAGCTTGCTTCATTCCCTTATTCCATGCTGTTTCCCTCCCAACCCTCCTGGTTCAATTCTACACTGCAGTTTCTGTAACCACCAGCCCCTATGACAGAAGAGATGGATGTATGGTGACAGTTTCTGGATTTACTGACATGTTCAAGCTATAAGAAGAAAGCAATGGCAAACTGCAAATCAAGCACACAATGAGTTATGAAGGAGCTCCCCGTCCGTGCAGGGAAAGGGACATAACAAGAGGAGCTCCCAGCAGAAAGTAAAGTCAACTAACACCTGTAATTTTTATGGTGACTTCTAGTTACTATCCAGAAATCTGAAGAAAACTCGGTTTTCTAGAAAAAAAAAAACATTGCAAGAGAAAGACAACCCAAAGAAATGAACAAAACTGGAAAAAAACAGAAGCATAATTAACCTATTGGAAAGCTCAGCTCCCTTAATGAGATCATACTTTTATCAGAGTCACCATAACAGAATGTCAGGAAAAACTCAGTCTTCATCCTCTCATTAGTTTCTTAAGAGAAGCAGTTTTATGCCAGGGATTCCAACCCTCAGTCACAAGGGACACTGTAATTTAATAATACACAATGTTGAAGACATTCAAACTCTTTAATAATCAAAAATTGAAAACATATTCCACCCAACATAGCAAAGATTCTTTTTCAATGAAAATATGAATGGCACTCAAAAATCCTTGCAGAAAGTAATCAAGCAGTAAAAAACAACATATAAATATGTATTTCTACAACTCTAAAATATTCATGTATTTTAACCTACTAGTTAGTATGCTTCTAGAATATACTCTCAAAAATCCAAAATGAAAAAGATTTATGCACCTGGATGTTTATAAAAATATTTCTTATAGGGCCGGAGATTTAGTTTGGTGGTTCCAGCACCTGCCTCGCAAGCGCAAAGCCCAGAGTTCGATCCTGGTAACCACATACAATGCTGGTCATGGTGACTCAGGCCCACCAGCAATCAATACCACATACCACAGTGCCAGGCGTGGTGGCTCACGCCTGTAATCCCAGCACTCAGGAGGCAGAGACCGGAGGATTGCTGAGTTCGAGGCTTGCCTGGGCTACAGAGTGAGCTCAGGGCCAGCCTGAACTACAAAGTGAGACTCTGTCACAAAAAAAAAAGTTTCTTACAGAAAATTTGGAAACTACTGATAAATAATTTGTATCTTCCATTCTATTTAACAGTTAAGGAGAAACTCAGGATATCTAAGATTTTAGAAAACAAGATACAAAAACTACATCCAAGAGGGCTACAACTTAGTTCAGGCTATAAAGAAATACTACAGAATGGGTAATCTTTTTTTTTTTTTTTTTTTTGCTTTTTGAGACAGGGTCTCACTTTGTAGTTCAGGCTGGCCCTGAGCTCACTATGGTGCCCAGGCAAGCCACCACGAACTCAGCAATCCTCTTGTCTCTGCCTCCCGAGTGCTGGGATGACAGGCGTGAGCCACCACGTCCGGCATTGTGGTATGCGGTGTTGATTGTTGGTGGGCGTGAGTCTCCACGCCCAGCATTATATGTGGCCACCAGGGATCGAACTCAGGACCTTGCGCTTGCGAGGCAGGCACCGGAACCACTGAGCTAACCCTCCGGCCCCAGAATGGGTAATCTTTAAGCAACAGAGAGTTACTCCTCACAGTCCTAGAGACTGCGAGGCCCAAGCAAAGGCACCAACAGACTCAGCGTGTGATGACAGCACCAAGCTTCACACATGGAAGCTGGTTTGCTGGCTGTCACGTGGCAGAAGGAAAAAGGGGCTAACAACAAGCTCCTCCAAAACATTCCTTATAAACACACTAATCCTATTTTTGAAAAGAGTCAACACCCTCACCTTGGAGGTTGGGTTTCAATCTATTAGTTTTACGGAGAAGTGTATATTCAGGCCAAGACACAATTACATAAAATACAATTGAATGCATATAAAAAAGAACAATACCATACTTTCTCATAAATGAAGTGTTCTCTTTGCTACACTTGTGCAATTGAATGCATATAAAAAAGAACAATACCATACTTTCTCATAAATGAAGTTTTCTCTTTGCTACACTTGTCTGTACTTTCTAAGTCCATAATAAGAAAAACTACTTCCCTAAAAAATGAAAATTGAGATAAAGCACTCATTTTACAAATCATAAAATCAATTTCAAAAAATAATTTACAAAATATTTAAATTAACATTTATAGTTAAGATATATTAAACACATAGTGTAGAACTTACAGAGCAGGGTATTAACAGTTCTATTATAATTACAAAAATAAACCACTAAAAAGGAAAAGTAAATTATGTATATTTTACAGGCTTCTGAGAGATTAGATAATAGAAAGTAAAAGTGATAAAGTAAAAGCTACTGTAGGAAACCCTACAGAACAGGTAACAATGGCCTGGACTAGAACAATGGCAATGAAACAGAGAAAAGTGAAAAACTCAAAATGTATACAGTGGTTAGAACACAGTACTTAGCGACAGATGCTCAAGCTGTGGAGCATGAGGAAAACAACTGAGTGTACATGGTGGTACAATGCCTGTGATGCCAGCACTCCAGAGGAGGCTGAGACATTGCCACCAGTGCACTGCACTACTACACAGTAAGATGCTGTCTCAAAAACAAACACACCAACAAAAGTATACTTCTTAGCTCTGTGGTTTAATCACTGCCTACAAAGCTAGAACTTTAATAACAGAGGAATAGTTAAATATTAATGAAGTTTCCATCAAATGGAATATTACTACCACCAGGCAAGATACTTAACTATTCAGGCCTTCAGTTTCCTCAAGTAATTATTACAAATACGTACTATTTTCAGAAACTTCTTGAGAGGATTAAATGTGATCCTATGAAAAAATACCAAACACAATGACTAAAAAAAATTAAACCTGGCCGGGCCTGGTGGCTCACACCTGTAATCCCAGCACTTGAGAGGCAGAGGCAGGAGGATTGCCGAGTTCGAGGGTTGCCTGGGCTACACAGTGAGCTCAGGGCCAGCCTGAACTACAAAGCAAGACCCTATCTCAAATAAATAAATTAAATAAATAAATAAATAAATAAACCTGCAAGAAATCATAGTAAGAACAGAGAATAGTTAAAAATAGAGATCATAGTTAAGAACAGAGAATCACAGCATTGAGAACTGAGAATTTTCAATAAATGTTTTGTAGATGAACAGGATGAGCATATAAAAGAAATGGTACAGGGCCAGAGGGTTAGCACAGTGGTTCCAGCGCCTGCCTCGCAAGTGCAAGGTCCTGAGTTCGATTCCCACTAACCACATATAATGCTGGGTGTGGAGACACGCCCACCAACAATCAACACCGCATACCACAATGCCAGACGTGGTGGCTCACACCTGTAATCCCAGCACTCGGGAGGCACGGACCCGGAGGATTGCTGAGTTCGTGGTGGCTTGCCTGGCACCACAGTGAGCTCAGGCCAGCCTGAACTACAAAGTGAGACCCTGTCTCAAAAGAAAAAAAAGAAATGGTACAGTAAGTAGAGTATTATGTCACAATCACAATCTTTTTACAAACCTATGCACTCTTCACTACAAGGAAGAACAAAGACTGAAAATATATATAAATATATAGATATCAACTATTCAATATGAAATCAACTAGGAACTATGTAACATACCAGACTTTTGGTACAAATTAACACAACTAAAAGTCTATTGGGTTCAATATCATAGAGAATAAAAAGCACACTTACTGAAACAGTAATTTCTAAACCTAAAAATTATTTTAATAGATACTGGCCTACTCCCAGGTTGGTGAGTCAATATAAACACAAATCCAAGAAGAGTATATGACTATGAATTTATTAAAGTGAAGACAGAATGGACATAAGGAATCATTAACAGAAGTCAAACTCTAGGCAGGAACACAGAGTCCCACTTACAGAGAACACACTCTAAAACCTGGAAGCATCACACAATGAGATATACACCAAAATTCAGGAATATCAGTTTGCAAGAGAAACACAGAGCAGGAGAAGCAGGTCTATACTTCCAGTGTAGATACAGAAAACCCTTTGGCTTGAGCCAAAACCTGAAACACATAACCTCAAATACTATAATCCTGAAAATTAAAATCCCAAAAGATTAAAAATTCCTAAAGTCTAAAACACTGAAAGATCAAAATTCCAAAAATATAACGCTGAAAAAAAAGTTTTAATTATTTTAGACAGTTGCTTATACTTTTTAAAAAATTTATTTTAAAAATATAAAACCATGACAAAGTTCATATGCCACTTTATGTATTAAAATAGACAATATCATATATATATATTTTGAAAGGAAGTCATGTACACTAACAATGCATAGGTATAGCAGTTAGAGCAGACTACCTGTATTAAAGAAAAAAACAAAAAGCAAAATGCATAAACACGTATCACTAGGTTTCTGTTTGCTGCCAACTGTATAACTGGAGTCATCTAAACAACAGAATGGATAAACTAATCTTTGAAGAAATCAATCAAAAACATGTTGAGTCACCACCTTATAGTCAACAGCCCAGAGCCAAGATCTCAAGAAATCTTATCTTTCACAAATGTAGACTTAAGACTTTAACTGCTCATGCAATTTATAACTATAGTACTGAAAATTACAAAGAAATGAAATGCACAGCAAAGTAAATTGTAAAACCTAATACTGACATTTTAAGATAGGAGGGAGGCTGATGGAGTGTAGTTCAGCAGCAGGACACAACCCAGGCTTTGGGCTCAATCTCTAGCACCAGAAAAAAAAGAACTCTAAATAAGTAAATAAAATAAAATAAAATAGTGGGGGCTGGGGATTTAGCTCAGTGGCTCTAGCATCTGCCTGGCAAGTGCAAGGTCCCAAATTCAATCCCCAGTACCACATATCACAATGCCAGGCATGATGGCTCACAGCCATAATCCCAGCACAGTACTACAAACTACAGTGCCAAGCTCACAGTGGTGGCTCACGCCTATAATCCCAGCACTTGGGAGGCAGAGGCAGGAGGATTGCTGTGAGTTTGAGGCTAACCTGGGCCACATAGTGAGCTCAGGACCAACCTGAACTAAAAATTGAGACCCTGTCTCAAAAAACAGATAGATAGATAGATAGATAGATAGATAGATAGATAGATAGATAGATAGATAGATAGATAGATAGGGAAATTATTTTAATAAGACAAAAGTACACAAAAAAATGTGATACAAAAAAAAGGAATTAGAGGGCCAAAGATTTAGCTCAGTGCTTCCAGCACCTGCCTCGCAAGCGCAAGGTCCTGAGTTTGATCCCAGTAACCACATACAATGCTGGGCGTGGTGACTCACGCCCACCAGAAATCAATGCCACATACCACAGTGCCGGGCGTGGTGGCTCACGCCTGTAAACCCAGCACTCAGGAGGCAGAGGCAGGAGAATTGCTGAGTTCGAGGCTTGCCTGGACTACATAGCAAGCTCAGGGCCAGCCTGAACTACAAAGTGAGACCCTGTCTCAAAAAAAAAAAAAAAAAGGAATTAGATAGATTATAGATAATAGCACCGAGAAACTACACATAAAACCTGGCCAACTTTCATAATCATTAACTGTATCTTGAAGGCTTCCCATTGTAAAAGATGCTTTTTTCTTTCCGCGCATAGTTCTCCTTGTAGAATACAGTCTATGTTCATTATCACTAGCACACTAATGTCTTCCACAGTGACCCACAGAGTCACACCCAAAATACTTTTTCAGGTTTTTAGTCATTCACTCCACTTAACATGATACAAATATCCTACATATGTCCAAAAATGCACTAATCCCTTCCCAAGATTTCAGCTTTGTACCCATAAGTAGCTTTTCACATGCCCCTCCCCTGCCCATGAAAACTGCAGTTTTCCAGATGAGGCTTTCAAGATCTCAACATTCAGGATCTCAATCTTTACAGACTGACAATTCAGAGGTTTTAGAAATATTAGGCTTTAGGAGTTTTAATATTTCAAGATTTCAACACCAGGGACTATGACATTTGAGATCATGTCTTTGAGATTCTGACTGGCAGTAGAAACCCACTCATTTCCAGGGTCCAGGCTAAAATCCATTGCTCCTTGGGGAGAGGTAAAAGTTAAAGCCCACAAACTTCAATAAAGAGACCAAATAAAAACAAAAAACACCTCAATCTAGGATCCCACAGTAAAGCTCAGCAGAGCTACGGTACCACTAGGAGTAGAGCTCACAAACCCTAAGACTGAAGGCACACCAGGAAAACTATCGGCTCCTCCACTCCCATTTTAACCCTAGTGATCCAAAGAGCACAATGAAGATACAGAATTTTAACAGTAATATGCAAACCATGAAGTAAAAAATAATAATAAAATTTAAAAACAGGATATGAAAGATGGAGCATTTCTTCCAGATGAATGTCAGTGAACTTAAGTCAACAGAAATCACCTGAACAGAATCCAAAAAAGAATGTTAAAAGACACACCTGTAATCCCAGCACTAGGGAGGCAGAGGCAGAAGGATTGCTGAGTTTGAGGCTTGCCTGGGCTACACAGTGAGTTCAGGGCCAGCCTGAACTACAAAGCGAGATCCTGTCTCAAAAAACTTAAAAAAACTGTTAAATTAGAAAAGGATATCCCATAGTTTTGAGATATCAATATCAAACATTCTAACATACAGTATTTAAGGAGAGTGTCAAAGAGAAAAGAGAAAAAATAGAAAGGAAGAACTACATTAAACAGCCAAGACTTTCTAAAATTAATGAAGGACAAGCCACAGTTCCAAAGAAGTCAGAAAGCACTCTTAAAAGTGTCAGCTTAGAGTTACCTTAGGGCAAACAAGTCAAATCAAAATTGTTAGTTTCCTGCTTCAGTAATAAAATACCTGAGGTAACAAATTTAAAGAGGAAAGGTTTTGGTGACTCACAGTTCCAAAGGTTCTATTCCACGGTAGGCTGGCCTTCCAGCAAGCCAGCACATCACCGAAGGGAGCATAGGAGAAACTCAGCAGCTCCCCTCAGGAGGTCAGAAAGCAAAGTGAAGACGCGATCTACACTCCATCATCCCCTTCAAGTGCACACTCCCAGTGACCTACCCTACTTCCACCAGGCCCCACTCCTAAAGGTACCACCACCTTCCCCTACTGCCTCAGGCTGGGGACTAAGCCTTTAACACATGCATGTTTGGCAGGCACGTAAGACCAGACAAATTACAGCAAGCTTTCTACAAAAGATATAGCTTGAAATAGTGAACTATCAAGCATACTGGTGGAGACAAAGACATTAAATAAAATTACCCAAACCTTTTCCCTTTTCAATCATCCAAATTAACCAAAATATATGAGATGGCTTATACCCTAACAGGTGTAAATCAATAATTAGAAGTAACAAGATATCTAACTTTTCAATAGATTAGATACTGAATGGCACAAAATACATATTCTTCTGTACTGTGATTTAAAAGGAGGTTTTTAACATTTCCTAAACTACAGAAAAAGAAAATTCTCAATCTTTCCTTGTGAAAGAATAACAAATGGAAATTAATTTTTCTCAGTAACAAATTCAGAACATACAAATGAATCTTTACTGTGGTATGTTTTTTAGCAATATAAATGTTAACAAGAGCATGTGGATGACAGATCTTCATTTAGAAGCTAACTTTTCCCAAAGAATTTTAGCATTTCAACTTCAAATTTTGCTACGATAACATTACTCAGGAACATTTCCATCATGATTAGGAACAAACTGTCTATAAACATATCATGACTTGCTCTGGAATTTGTATTTAACTAAAAACAGCTGCTATTTATCTAAAAAACTTGAAGACTGAATACAAAGATTTATTATCTGTTCATTCCAGACCAATCTATTTTCATTTTATTAAAATATAGACCTTAGAGTATCAGAACATCTACTGTACTTTACTAATCTAGAATATGAAAAAAAGCTCAAGTATTACACTTCAATATTCATGGCATAGTATAATCTACTATGACCACTAGCTATCTGCCTGAAAATAATTTTTTTCAAGACTTAAATGTAGAAGTAAACTTTCAGAATACTAAAAAGGCCATTCTGTGGGCCGGAGATTTAGCTCAGTGGTTCCAGTGCCTGCCTCACAAGCCCAAGGTCCTGAGTTCAATCCTGGTAACCACATACAATGTTGGGCATTGTGACTCACGCCCACCAGCAATCAATACCACATATCACAGTGCCAGGCATGGTGGCTCACGCCTGTCATCCCAGCACTTGGGAGGCAAGACAGGAGGACTGCTGAGTTTGAGACTTGCCCAGGCTACATAGTGAGCTCAGGGCCAGCCTGAACTACAAAGCGAGACCCTGTCTCAAAAAAAAAAAAAAAAAAGGCCATTCTGTAATATTACCAACAAATGTAAACAATTTATCACAGAGTATTCATATGTAAATTTAAATTCAGAGGACCAACATAGTTATATGTGTCTGTATAAGATTTTAAAATACAGGCCAGGGATGTAGCTGAACCACACAGTACCTGCCTGGCAAGTGCAAGGTCCCTAGTATTAAAAAAAAAAAAAAAAAAGAAGATTTTAAAATACATCTCATTAGAAATATTGTGCCAGGTGCAGTGGCACATACACTGATAGTTCCAGCTACTCAGGGTGGAGACAGAAGAACAGACTAAACCCAAGAGTTTGAGGGCAACCTGGAAGAAAAAAAAAGGTAGGACTAGGAGTTTGTAAAGCTGGGTTATAATTCTAGGCTCATTTACTAAATTAAATGTTATCCCTAATATAAAATACATTCATATGCTTTATACAAAAATCAAGAGATTTATCACTGTGACCTGTATAGCTGGTATTGTAAGTAAAAGGAGCGATATATAAAATGAATATGCTATTCGACTATAATTAAAGGACTGTGGAAACTAGGGAATATGAAGAAGTCACCATAAATGAGGAAGTCACCAATTTTTTCTAAGATTACATTAATAAATATAGTAATACTACAACTACATGACAAATAACCAGAGTTTTTAAAGTGCAATCATTAGGACAGAGACCAATGTCTTATTTTATTATTTTTCCAGCATCTAGAAAAATTCCAGAATATAATCAGCATCTCAATGTTTGTTAAATAAACATATTCCCCAACTAAGAAGTGCAAGTCATCTCAGATTTGATGCCAAATTCTCAGTGAATTTACAACTCCTGATATCACATTAACTAACACTTTCTAAATGTTTTTTAAATTCTGTGGCACTACAAATTGAATAAAATTCTGACTTTTAAATAATTACATCATTTTACTTGTCCCATACTTTTTTTTTTTTTTTTTTGCTTTTTGGAGACAGGGTCTCACTTTGTAGTTCAGGCTGGCCCTGAGCTCACTATGTAGCCCAGGCAAGCCTCGAACTCAGCAGTCCTCCTGCCTCTGCCTCCCGAGTGCTGGGATTACAGACGTGAGCCACCACGCCCAGCATTATATGTGGTAACCGGGGATCGAACTCAGGTCCTTGCGCTTGCGAGGCAGGTGCCGGAACCACTGAGCTAACCCTCCGGCCCTCCCATACTTTTTTAAAATATGAAATTATCTAAGTAGAGGACTTGAGCTAAGCTTGAGCTATCTAAGCCCAGGACTTGAGCTACATGAATATTAATCATAATTGTTCGGTATATGTAAATGCAGAATTGAAAGGTGATTCACTTGAAGCTGGCAGTCATGAATAAAGATGTGCCACAGTTCTTCCTACAAGTATTTAACACAAAACTTTTCCTGCGCAGGTAAAGACAGATAAGGGATAAGGATACAGCTCAGTGGCAGTGAACAGGCTCTGGGTCCAATCACCCAAGGCAACAAAATGAGGAAGCAAGGAAGTGGGCTTACACAAGACGTAATATCAATAACGACATTATACCATATTCCAAAGTACTTTTTTTTTTGGTGGTACCAGGGATCGAACTCTGGTCCTTGTGCATCAAAGGTTGGTGTGTTACCACTTGAGCTAAATCCCCAGTCCCTTCCAAAATACTTTTAAAATGTTAGACATTGTCTGTGCTCACTTCGGCAGCACATATACTAAAATGCTAGACATTGTCAAAGCAATATCTGTGAACAGTTAGTTACTGAGGTGATTAAAGATATCAATAACTAAAATATATAACAAAGGCAAACCAAATCAAGAAGTATTTATGAAGCTACAGCACAAATTTTTAAAGACACTATAATAGGTACCTGAAGTGAATAAAAAAGGAAAACTGTTAAAATTTTCCCTAGTGGGCCAGAGGGTTAGCTCAGTGGTTCCGGTGCCTGCCTCGCAAGCGCAAGGTCCTGAGTTTGATCCCCGGTAACCACATACAATGCTGGGCGTGGAGACATGCCCACCAACAATCTACACTGCATACCACAATACCGGGTGTGGTGGCTCACGCCTGTAATCCCAGCACTAGGGAGGCAGAGACAGGAGGATTGCTGAGTTCCCGGCGGCTTGCCTGGGCACCATAGTGAGCTCAGGGCCAGCCTGAGCTACAAAGCGAGACCGTCTCAAAAAGCAAAAAAAAAAAAAATTTCCCTAGTAAGAACTGTAGTAAGAAGTACATGAACATTCTTTTCAATTCCAAGGAAGTTACAGCTCCTGAAGACAACTTTAGAAAGACTCCGTAACACAGAAAACAGAAGAGCAAGAACCATGTCCTATTTGCCCACCGTTATGTCTTCAATTTGTACAACAGTGCACTGCAAACTGAAGAGTCTCAATAAATACCCAGATTGAATGAAAGCGAACATTTGGAACAAAAGGGATACTCTAAGCTAAAAGAAATATGAAGCAAAAGAGTTAAGGAGGAAATGAGGACAAAAAGTAACCTAACTTTGATGGAGTACAGTATATTCATGATATGCAAATCAACACTCCAGTATGAACTTCATAGCAAGCTCAAATTTAATTGGTATTAACAGGAAATACTGAAAGTGTCATTAACAACAGCAGTGTAAGAGAGTACAAGGTAAACTACAAGATGACTGCCTCATCTAAAACTCAAATGACTTAGATTAGAACTAACACAATAGCAAAGAGAAAGGAAAGAACTAAGAAAAAGAGTCAAATGTAAGCAAAAATTCTGATAGTGGTTTAGAAAAACAATGGTATCTACAAGAAATATAAAATCAAAAAATGGTTTGGGAGGAAGAAGTCAGGAAAAGAAAATGATGTTTACTGAGAATTCCTTGCTAAGTGCAGTTTTATTTAATCTTCACAACAACCTTATGAGATAATTACACTCCCATTTTCAAAAAAGATCAGGATACTTCCCCAAAGCTCACAAAGCTAGTCACCTACGTGTCATTTCCTCTTTTCTTCCTTCCTAAAAGAATCTCCATTTTGTTCAAATATGGGGCAGCAATGCCCCAGGGGGATGAAACATGTTTGTCCAAACTATTTCCCTTGGCCAATAACCCAGATCTGACCAATATGACATAAGAAGAAATATGCTGGAGCTTCTGGGAAAGATTTTCCTACCAGAATCAGCATGAAGGAAGTCATCAGGAATTTTGAAGAGAGCAATCTTAAAGTAGTCCTTGATTTCTCCCTTACCTTTCACTGCTATCTCCAACCATCAGCAAGCAATACCAATTCTGATTCCAAAGTACCTTCCTAAGTCTTTCTCTTCACTCAAATTCTGATACCAACCTAGTTCAAGCTACCAACAACTCTGGTGAATTCAGTAACTATTCTCCTAGACAGTCTCTCTGCTACCACTCTTGCTCCAAACAAGTGACTTCCAAAACAGCATCCAAGAGATCTTCAAACTTTAAATCAGGTAGAAATTAGAATTTCTATACACTGTGGGTAGGTTTATAAAACGGTGCACCCACTAAAAAAAAAAAAATCAGTGTGGAGGTTCCTCAAAAAGTAAACTGGAGGGGCCAGAGATTTAGCTCAGTGGTTCTGGCGCCTGCCTCGCAAGCGCAAGGTCCTGAGTTCGATTCCGGTAACCACATAGAACACTGGACATGGTGACTCATGCCCACCAGCAATCAATACCACATGCCACAGTGCCGGGCATGGTGGCTCACGCCTGTAATCCCAGCACTAGGGAGGCAGAGGTAGGAGGATTGCTGTGTTCAAGGCTTGCCTGGGCTACATAGTGAGCTCAGGACCAGCCTGGACTACAAAGCGAGACCCTGTCTCAAAAAAAATAAATAAATAAATAAATAAACTGGATATACAATCTAAAGAATTGAAAGCAAGATCTCAAAAAGCCATCTGCACATGCACACTCACAATAGCATTATTGCTATTATTTTTAATAAAAAGTGAATGCAACCCAAGAGTCCACTGATAGATGAATAAAGACAATGAGGGGGTCAGGGATTTAGCTCAGTGGTTCTGGCATCTCCCTTGCAAGCACAAGATCCTGAGTTCAATCCCGGCACCACACACCACCATGCCAGGCATGGTGGCTCACACCTATAATCCCAGCAATCAGTACCACACACCACAATGCCAGGCATTATGGCTTTTGTCTGTAATCGCAGCACTCAGGGGGCAGAGGCAGGAGGATTGCTGTGAGCTCCAGGCTATCCTGGGCTACCTAGTGAGCTCAGGACCAGCCTGAACTACAAAGCAAGACCCTGTCTGGAAAGAAAGGGAGGGAGGGAGGGAGGAAAGTGAGGGAGAGAGAAAAAAGAAAGAGAAAGAAAGAAAGAAAGAAAAAGAGAGAGAGAGAGAAA
>PVIC010015413.1:0-34840 GCA_004025085.1 Thryonomys swinderianus
ACATATTTATTTAGAATATATCACTGATTTTATACCATATCCAGCTGTTCCTGTCTTTTGTAAGTACTCACTATCCTTGTCTATAAATGAGAAAATTATGGCTTAGGAAAGGTGAGTAACTTGCCTAAAGAGACACAGATAAAGTCAGAACTTGAATGCAAGGCCCAGGCTGGCTGCCAAGGTTAAATCATATTTCTGTAACAAAGTAATATCAAAACACCTTCTGTCACAGCAAGAGCCACATCTTTTCTTAATTGCTGAAGTTTCACAATTAATTTCATCTATGTGGCACATACTTAATAACTGAAAATTAGAAAGAAGCTCTTATTACTGCTGATTACCCTTGTGAAATAAAAACAGCCACATTCAAGTCATGTTCTAATTAATCCTCAGAACAACAATAAGGTAAGAGAAGCCAGACCTTCAGCACCCCAATCCCTGAAACCTCAGTGAGAGGACCTTGGCTCTGCATTTTCTAAAACATACCATATTAGTGGAAGATTATAGAAAATATAAAATATGATTATATTAATGATGTATAATAATTCCAACAAATTAGGAGACAGTTGCCCTCAAAAAGATGGTCTTTCGCTTACCACTCTCAAGACGAGAGGCATGCAATTCCATGGGTGGTCGCATGGGGGGCACTGGGTCACCCTGGAAGTAGAAGGAGGGGGAACTGCAGATAAGACCTTTTGTGACAGTATCCAAAAGTACGCAGGAGCAAGGCCGTAGGAGCTACCCTCAGGTTAGCTAGATGGAATAATTTCCATGGTGTTTAGGCACAAGAGGGTCTATCCTGCCACACAAAAGCCTCATGTCCATTGAGCATTAAAAAACTGGTTTGGTGCCGGGCGTGGTGGCTCACGCCTATAATCCCAGCACTCGGGAGGCAGAGATAGGAGGATTGCTGAGTTCGAGGCTTGCCCAGGCTACATAGTGAGCTCAGGGCCAGCCTGAACTGCAAAGTGAGACCCTGTCTCAAAAAAAAAAAAAAAAAAAAAAAAGCTGGTTTGCAATTCTTTCACTTAAATCCATTTCATTAGCAAGATACACTTTGTACTCTGCTCATTATGGGCATATTGGAGGGAGAGAGAGAGAGAGAGAGAGAGAGAGAGAGAGAGAGAGAGGGAGAGAGACTGTACCTAAATGTGAACTCAGCATCAGACACCACTGTCCTCTCCCACAGGGTTAAACCCTCACATATTTTCCACAGTCTATATTTAGTGGGCCAAAGTTGACTTAGTGTTTTCTGATTTTTTTTCTAAAAAGTCTTGAAATACAATACAACAAAGATAAAGCAAGACCTTCTTATTTTGACCTATCGTTTCCTTAAAACAAGAAGCAGTGCTCCAAATCCTACAGTACTTTTTACTCCAAGAAACGTTATCTTCACAGTCATGACAAAGTCAAATACTACATGCTTTCAAGTTGCAACAAACATTTTATTCTCCTCATTAATGTCTCAAACCATTGGAAACCAAAGTCTGAAAAAGTCCTTTAACAATAAATGTGAATCTTCCACAGAAAAGATGAAAGAACTTTCAAGAGAATATCAGTGTCCATTAACTGTATTTCTGAGCATTTCTCTTTGGTAAAAATACCAAACTTGAATAAATTAGGTACACCGTCGATAGAAATAAAAGAAATAATCTGTGAAGAATATCCCAGCAAAGTAAGGATCCGTTGAACAGTCAGCTAAATCCTATAAGAACAGGAGAAAAGAAAGATTAAGATCAAAAGTAACTGTGGCTATTTTATTCATTCCTTCAATGGTCAATTTTGTACTAAAAAGAAACAGAAAAGCACACTTACTGGTGCAGCTACACGGAAATGGTACGCACTGTCAGAGAATGGAGCTACAGGAAGGTTCCAAATGTGCTGATATCCCTAAATCATGAATGAGAGAGAGAGATCCTTTTCATAGTTCACATTTTCCACCCTATTGGTGACTGCGTCCGCTGAAAAGCAATCCACTGGTGACTAGCAAAGGCATCTGTGATAGCAAGTTTTGATAGGTGTCACTAGAACAGTCTATAGCTTCTAAAGGACACTAGGAAGACGCTGACCCAGGCCTCATGACCATGGTCCACCAGAACAAGGGAGTACATTAGTCTCAAGGCATCCCACAGGTGGAAACAGAGGCTGTGATTCTAAACACATGTTTGCGACAGAAGCATAGTATCAAGGATCCAGAAAACATTACCTGTGTCATCTCCTGGAAGACTTCTCCAGAGCTTTGGATCCCATTGATTTCCTCTTTACTATGGAAACATATATTTCCAAGGGTGAATTTGCATTGGAAGACTATCAATGGTTCTGTTGTGCTTCAAGAGACAAAGGAAACAGGCCAAGTGGAAAAGCAGTTACCAGTTCCTACTAGGCTACTTCTTGGGAGGAGGGATGGATGTGAATGTAACTTGGAAATTCCTTGAAAATCTACAAAGTTCACTATTAAACCACTCTCAGTGATACCAATAGGCTAGCTCATATCTTATTACTACAGAGAGACGCCTACCTGTACATGACTACTGAAATAGCAAAGTTTCTAAAACCAAGCATTATGTCTAGACCACCTTATATCAGATTTTCTCATTCCTAAAGAATTTCAGTAATTCTTTGATATATCATTCTTTTTCCCTGGCAGCTGAATTTGCACTTAATCTGAAGCCTCTAAGATTTTTAGATTGTGAATGGCACTGCCCTGGATAGACATTATTTGAAACAGAAAGGCAAACACATATAAATAGGTGTTTGGGGGTGAGTTCCACTAGAAATCACCAGTACTGAAAGTTATCAGAGTGGAAAGAAAGAATGGTTCCTTTCTGAAAATCAACTCATGAACCACCAGTAAAAGGATGAGATACATTTCTCTTTGAAAACAATTTTTTTGCATAAGCAAAAACAACCTACATCCTCAGCTGAGTTAACAGTAATCCCCCCCCCTTATTCATGGTGAGCACCTTCCTAGAGTCCCAATGGATACCTGAAACTGCAAATAATACCACATCCTATATGTACTATCTTTTATACATACATATTTATGATATAGTTTAATTGGTATATTAGGAGGTTGACAACAACAATAATAGAATAATGATAACAATATACTCTTGACAATATACTCTGTATTTCTGGTATTTTTCACTTAATGGTTTTAATGATAACAATATACTCTTGAAAATATACACCCTATTTCTGGTATTTTTCACTTAATGTTTTGTACCATGACTGAGTATAACTGAAATTATAGGAAGCAAAGTTGGGGGTAGGGGGAACTATTAAATGTATTATTTTAAAAGCACCCCTGATTGAAAAATGGTTCACAAACCAACAGGCCTGATTTAGGGGTTCAAATCAACCTTCTGCCAGTTGAAGCAGATAATATATAATCTTATTTCCTTCCTGGAACTAAGAATGAAAGGAGGTGCTATTCTAGGTCATCAAGTTGTCCTAAAGAATATTCATTTAGCATGTAGAGTAGCACAACTAGCATGTAAGGTTAGTAAACTTAATGTGCAAGAACAGCACATTTGCTCTGCCTCGAAATACAATGGCTTCTGAGTCATGAAGCCAAAGCAAATCTCCACATGATAAGAGGCTGGGCTGAGTGTCAATACCTGCTCTTCCACCCAGAGCTGATGAGGAAACCAGTGTGGAACTCAAGTGAAACAGAGAAGATGGGATGGGGGTGATGGAGAAGGATTAGTTGACCTAGGGAAACTGAGGTAGAGTGGGGAGGACAAGGAAAAGGAAAGAGAAAAGGAAAAGAGAAGAGAGGAAATGTGGAGAGGAAAATAAAAGAGACTAAAATCAAGAGCTAAAATTATGCACACTATCATCATGATGAGTAACTGTATGATTTTTTAGTAAAATTGGTTGTAAACCTTAAAATACCATAATATTATCTAAAGTCCTAGATAATAATAGAATAAATTAAAGTTCTTTGATTTTCGAGAAAAGGACAATGAAATAAAAGCTACATTTATTGAGTTCCTACTACGGGTCAGGAAGGGGCAACATCGTAACATCTCACTGCCAGGAGGCAGAGAGTGATGGTTGGAAGGGAGGGCTGTGTTCGAAACCTAGTTCCGCAACTTACTAGCTGTGAGTTCCAAAACACATTTTTATAACCCCTGAATACACATGTGTTCCCACTGGTAAGACACACTGGAGAAAAAAATACCATCTTGGTTGTGAGGATTATGATTCTGAGGTCACCTGCTCAGGAACCCACAGTCTGAGCTCAGCAGTGGTAGTTATCAACCTCAACACCAGTGACAATAATTCCTACAGTCCCTCTGCACATGGTGGTGTAATGTAACACGCGTTTTACAGAACAAGAAACCATATAGAGAAAAGATACACGGCTTTTCCAAGACCATAGGATTAGTAAGTGAGAGAAATAAAATTAAAAAACTAGTCTATTCAATTCTAAACTCTGGTTATTTCTTCCTTCATTTCTTCCTTTCTTACTTTTTTCCATCTTTCTTATCAGCATATGGGTTGTTTTGTTGGTTTTTTCCTGTTCTAAACAAAGTGGTCAGGTAGTCTTCTCATTGGGGGGCCAAATTACATTGGGTGATTAAAAACTAAATGGTGAAGGTTTAAATTTTACAGACTTACTATAGTATAAGATATATTGCCACTAATCCCCCAAACTATTACCTCTTTGCTTCAGACATATGTATCATTCTTGCCACTTTCTAAAGCAGTTCTGGAAGTCCTCTTCCATGAACACCTTTACAAGGTGTGATCAGAAATACAGTGAATGCTCCTGCTGAAATCATTCAATGGGAACTGAAAACATTAGTGCATCCTCATGCACCCAGAAATTTTGAGCCCTCCCCCAAAGTCAAAATGACCATAATATAAGAAAGGTAAATGTTTTCAATCAATTGAGGATATTAAGGCAGACACAAAGACATTTATAAAAATAAAACTTAATGCCGGGCGTGGTGGCTCACGCCTGTAATCCCAGCACTCGGGAGGCAGAGACAGGATTGCTGAGTTCGAGGCTTGCCTGGGCTACATAGTGAGCTCAGAGCCAGCCTGAACTACAAAGTGAGACCCTGTCTCAAAAAGAAAAAAAAAAATAATAAAAAAATAAATAAAACTAAAAAAAAAACTTCCAGAACTGTTTCAGAAAATGACAAAAGAGTAATAGGATAAGTATGTTCAAAATGAGAGACTATTTCAAGGAAGCTTAATGGCAATGTGGCTTCTGCTGTATCGATAACTTTTTACTTAAACCCAGTGTGTTTCCCAATCACACCTCATTACTCTTGTTCCCACTCTGTCTTGAAGGGCGACAGTCAGGGGAAGACTGCAGCTGTGAGGTTCCGCAGAGCCACTCCCACTTCACTGGCCTTCGTTTCGTCTGGAGCCCACCGGTTCCTGGGCCTGGGTGGTCCCTGGCCTCGCCCTGAAGCCTCCAAGCCAGCTACTCTTCCACCGCCACTCACCGACTGAAGGCTCTCTGCCTCCCAACTTACAGACAGAACTGTATAGTAAATACACACTTGCTGGTTCATGAATAATAAAAAACAAAGACAAAGTTTCTAGAACTATGTACTTACTTGATTTCCAAAGAGAATTTAACATTTGTGGGCGTGTTCTTATTAACAGGAATATTGTAATAATAATATCCAGACCTAATTGTGAAAAAAATGTAAACTGAAAATCAATATGAAAGAAATGCTTCTTTCAACTTTTTATATAATCTGAAAGCTGTGAAATATTATATAATATTACATTATTATATAATACAGGAAATAGTTAATCTGGTAGAGGTTTTCAGAGACATACTTGTCAAGTTTCAAAGTGGTCTCATTCACATCTTAATAAAAAATATATCACAAGACTTATAATTTTTAGGACACATGGAAAAAAACAATGAAAAGCCAAATTCCAAACTAAATGTGTAAAATTAAATGCATAGAAAAGAATTACAAGATTTGAATCACAGCGACATATGTGCACCCATGTTTATAGCAGCTCACTTTGTGATAGCTAAATCTTGAAAACAGCCCAAAATCCCATCAACTCTAGACTGGGTAAAGAAGATGTGGTTTTTTTTAATAATATGGAGTATTAGTCTGCCATAAAAATGATGAGATTGAATCATTTATACTCAAATGGACGTACCTTTAGTACATACTCATAAGTGAAATAAATAGGTTATAGATGTGTAAATATCATATATTTTCTCTGGTATGAGAAACTGAAGTTATAAATGTGTTCTAGAATGCATGATTGATACTGTGAAATAGTAAATATTCACAGGGAAGTGGGGTTTAGGGGTAAATAATGAAGAATGAAAAAAAAACTGATGGTTACAAAAAGGAAACAAAGCTTGTGTATATGGGGTAGGGGGGAGGTAGGGTGGGTAGAGGAGGGGGAAAAATGAGAATTAAGTTGTGTCATATACTGGTACAAATTCTCAATGTGGAGTGTAATTGTAATGTGTATATATAATGTACCAATAAAATGTACCAATAAAAAAATTAAATGCAGTTCCCTTACAGAGATAAAGATTTCAAAAGACAAATAAGGCAAAGACCTCCAATTCATAATCACTCTGAAAAGGAAGCTGAAATTAATACCAGCTTTTCTACCACAAATCACTTCCTTTTAATAATATCAATGGGAAATATTCAGGTAGTTTTAGAACCTGAATCTGCTATAATTACTATAGCCCTAATTACCATGTAATCATG
Organism: Thryonomys swinderianus; assembly: GCA_004025085.1. Lineage (NCBI taxonomy): Eukaryota > Metazoa > Chordata > Mammalia > Rodentia > Thryonomyidae > Thryonomys > Thryonomys swinderianus. The sequence continues at coordinate 6,720 of PVIC010015413.1, forward strand.
GAAAAAATTATAAAACAGAATTGATTATCCTATGTCCCTCCCTTCCTCTATACCTCAGATTTAAGAGATGTACTTTGAAAAAGGGAAATTCCATTAATTCACATTGATTCATAAAACCTCCATCAAAACTTCTCCTTGTAACTGGTTCTCCCATGAATTATATGGAGAAACAATTTAAAACTAGATATGTGAGGAAAAGAGTCAGGCATTTTAGATTTTAATTAACATTCATTAATACTAAGCTAAATTGCTAAAATGTGCAAGCAAAAACACAGGGAACTGAAAGACCTGGCACTTCATGTATATAGGAATAACAAAACCCCACTCTGTGCCTTTTCAATACACACAATTTTTGGATGTCAATTATATCTCAAGAAGTAAAAAAAAATATAGGTGCTACTTATGTATCAAGTTGAGAACAGTACTATTTCAGTGAATTAATATATTACAGATATCTAGAAAAGTTTGCCCTAGATCAGGAATGCTTTGCTTGGGAAGCTTGGATGAGTGGAGTTATTTCCTACGATGGGCCTCCCACTGTCTGTCAACTTCCCAGCAACCCAGTTCACGTGAGAGTATCCATCTCTGATACTTAAGAAATGAACATTCAAGAAGAACAAACATTTATGTCCAAGCCCTGGGACTGAATTGTGTGATTCCTTTTTGTTGTTCTATCCTACATATTAACATCAGTCTCTGACATGTGATCAGAGACAAACTCATTAGGTGCAATCTTAGGTGAACTTTCCAAACTCAGTGGAAACTATATAACAGGAAAAAATAACACCAACTTCTTAGGGCTTCCCTGAGAATGTGATCATCAATATCAGCATCATAAAGCACCACACAAGTTATCTTTATAACTCAGGAGTATTAGGTGTAACTTCTATCAGATTGAAAAAAATATATAAAGCTGAAAACCCATACAATTTATTGCACTAGCTCAAAATACAGGCCTTGCCTTTAGTCTAGCAGATGTTCCATAAATATTTAGCAAATTAACATAAATTACTTCCTGTTCTTAACACCTGTCACCTACACTTGTGTTTGCTGAAGCAACCTATATTCTGGGCTTCTCGGGGTATCATTATGTGCCTCTACAGGTGACATGATGCACACTAGAGGTAGAGGCTGCTGATGACTTTTACAATGCCTCAGTTTTTTTCCCTTCTTATGGAAAACGCTAAGATAAGCTATATTTTTTCATCAGTGAAAATAATGACATGCCTTGTTATTCAAGTACACAAATGTCAGCTCACTTATAACATGGAGCCATCAGTAACCATGTCTTTCTTGTCTGTAACATTATCAGCAGCTCTGTGCCTGTGGTAACATTTCCTCAGAGTCAGCCACAGAGTTGTTCCCAGGCTTTTGCTTCAGACTTAGCCGTAAAATCAAGCGATTAAAATCACTAGGGCTGTGATTTGTTGGCATCTGCTAACATCAATTTTGTGAGTCCCCTGTCTCCATGTAACCACTGCACTTTCACTGAAGGAGCAATGTGAACACACACTGATGTCACCACGCAGCTTTCAGTTTTCCTTCCAGTCTTAGACCCACTTCCCTCAGGAACCTCAGGACACAAACATGGTGTCACGAGGGCCTACTCACCCGCACTGGAGCCGTTCGCTGCAGTACCGACGATCAATTATGTGCTGGATTTCCATAATCTGAATAGAACTGATGGACGTATCAATCCCTAAATTGAGAAGAAATAGAGAAACCAGAAGTAACCTCTCCTGGAAGGGAAGAATAGGGTGCTCCCGGACAGTACTTAAATTGCATAATGTAAGTTTCCCAGATAAATGGATTCCATTTACACTCAAATAGAAAAAAGAAGGAAGAGGCCACATTTGGAGTCTTTTCATTTTGTTTTGTTGCTGTTATAGTAAATTTTAACAAACTAATAAAAATCAGTCCCTAATAAACATCCTTCATAACAGTCAGAAGAATTTCTGGACCATGGAATCCTGTTATATCCACCTTTACTGAAAACAGAAAACAGCTGCTAAAATGAAAGAGGAAGAGGAGAACTTCAAGTAAAAGGTTAAAATCCATAGAACTCACTCACAACTTGTCTGGAAGCGAGTGACAATGTCTAATGCCTCATTCATGGTCAAGCTGGCACAGAAAAGCCCATCGGTATGTGTGGGGTTCAGGCTTTGTTCCTGTTCTCCAGTCCAGGAATGCTTTTACAGCTTGTGATTCTGCCTGGCCCCACAAAGGCAAACAAGGCAATGTCAACTTACAGTCGCTCTGCCAGTCGAGACTGATGAATGCACTTCTTGTCAGGAATGATTTGCTTTCGTCTTCTGAAGAGGAAAAACATCTGTCAGTGTTGAGTGCTTGCTCAGGGTGAGAAGAAACCCTGCATGCCCTTGTTTGTCTCTCTGTCAGTTAAACATTTCCCCACCCTTTCTCTCTCCCACCTTTCAACCCAGCTGGTCTCTGTTCTGTTTCTTCCAGATGTAGTTTATTCTTACCCTCCTCCAAGCAGCCATCTTTTATGGGCTGAGTTGTCTACCCCTGAATCAGCTTTTACCCCCTATTCCTCAGAATGTGTTTGGTGATAAGACCTTTAAAATGTGACTAAATTACAATGAGGCTATTAAGGTGGGCTCTAATAAAATCTGACTGATACCCTTATAATGGGGGATCAGGATAAATGAGAAGACACTAGGGTCACCTGCACAGAGGAAAGGTCACAGAAGCACCCACGAAGAAGGTGGCCATCAATCTGCCTGCCATAAAATGAGGCCTCTGAAGACTCTAGACTTGGAGACACCAAGATCCTGGAATTCCACACTCTTGAAATACAGGAAAATAAATGTCTGTTGTTTAACCCACCCAGTCAGTGGTATTCTATCATGGCAGCCAGAGCAGAATAAGATATCATCCTGAGAAGGTGTGAACTCACAGCTTCCTCCTTTCCACTGCCATGGCATTTATTACTGAACCACCCATGTGGTCACCAATCAGTGATACATCTGGCACTAGACTGAAGGACATATCATCCTTCAGTGTGTTATCAGTTTCTTGTGTATTTGTGCCTTTCCTTGACTACTTCAGAGTAGGGAACCTCTATTAACATTCTTTAATCCTCTGTAACTCCTGGCAAAATGTCTTGCTCATACATAGAAGTCATTTTATTTGATTAGCGGCAAGCTAAACATAGTTTTATTTTCCTCTAGTCTCTGAATTAACAGTATTGTCAATCTAAATCAAACTTAGTTTATCTGGTTTCTTTTCTATGTAACTCATTGATACTATCTCAGCAAAATTTATGTTAAGGTACAAAACGGAAATGATGGCATGGGGGGGCTCACAAACTCTTGGACCACCCCTTCCTTTGTGGGGCAGTGTATCAGTCTTCCTTTGCGCTGAGCCAGCATCCACCTTCCTGTTCATCTTTTTGAGTCCTGCAGTGCTACTTCTCGAGTGAGTAGAACTGGCCCTGAGAGCAGCTACTCTGACCAGCTCCAACCTGGAACAGTTGCAGTTGCTGAGGAGCACGTGTCCAGCTGGGAGCAAGAACGAGGATCATGACTGGCATAGCCTTTGGAAAGTAGGAAATAGAAAGGAACAAATAACAGCATGCATGTTGGAATCTGAATTCTGAACTATTCTTGGAAGCCAGAGGAAAGCAAGGAGATGCAGTTGTTTGGTTTAACAATCCCTCTAGAATTAAGTCCAGGTAGCACCACGGCCTAGCATCAAAGGTACACTTCTACTTGGTGGGTTTTTAACCCTCCCTAGGCCCATGGCCTCTCCACTGTATAATACACCCTGTTAAATTAGAGAATGTGATTAAAAGCAGTGCAAAGAAAAATAAGAACAAGTGAAGCAAAGCGAGAACAAGACTACCTCTTAGTTTAAATAATGAACTATCAACCTTTATACAAATAGAATTGGGATCTCCAGTTTGGAGACTCCTCAAAAAACTAGGATTAGAGGTCCCATTTGACCATGCTATTCCCCCGCTAGTCATTTACATGAAAGAGTCAAAAGATTCATATCACAGTGACATATGTGCACACATGTTTATGGAAGCTCAGTCTGTGCTAGCTCAGTCTTGGAGACAACCCAAATGCCCATCAACTCTAGATTGGATAAAGAAGATGTGGTTTTTCTATAAAATGGAGTATTACTCTGCCATAAAGAGTGATAAGTTTGAGTCATTCACACTCAAATGGACATAACTTGAGGACATAAGTGAAATAAATAGGAAACAGATGTGTAAATACTGTAACTTTTCTCTGGTATGAGAAACTAAAAATGTAAATAACTCCTAGAATGTAGGATAGACACTGTAAAATAGAAAATATCCTAAGGGAAACAGTGGGTAGAGGTAAATGACAAGGGGAAAGAAAACATTGTGATGGTTTAAAAAAAAGGGGGGGACTCATGTAGGGGGTGGAGGGTTGTAGGGTGAGTAGAGGAATGGGAAAAAATGAGAATTAAATTGTGTCATATACTGATGCAAATTCTTAATGTCAAGTGTGATCATGATGTGTATATAAAATGTACCTATATCACAAGTTTTGGAACTAAAAAGAAGAAAAGAAACAGAATCAGGATCTCTTGAGACAAAACTTGTCAAACAAACTGAGCACGTTTTTCCATTTTAGAGAAAACTATTTTCACATTGAAGGATAAAAATGACAAATTATGTCTACTCTTCACAGACAGATATTATTAATGCAAAATAGTTCTGAGTGCCTTAGAGGAGTTCAGATGGGTGACTGTCCCCATTTGACAGATTCACTGATACACTAGGAGGTGAACCGGCAGGTAAGGAATAGAGGAGGAACTTCTGCTCTAAACCGTCTGCCTCAGAATCCACAGCTGTGCTGCCCTGGAGAAAAGGGAACCGAGATCCAGGAAGGGGGAAAGGTGAGTTCAAGGACTGGATTGCAGGCTGCTGAAGAGAAGAATAGAGCCCTGGGCCGGGGCCAGTGCCAGCAAACCGTTAGGCCCTCCCATCGTGGAAAGGCATTTTCAAAGCAACTTTAAAGGGGGAATTGTTTAGATTATTGTTGTTAAGTCTATGGGGAAAAAATAGGTATCTTATAAAAGCAGATAGTGAAAACAGTCATTTAATGGGTTGCTAAACAAATCTAATAGGAAATTTTTTGTGAAGTTTTAGCATTCACAGTTTTACATTTGCTAAAAGATGTTCAAATTTCTCTATCAGATGTCAGGACAGAAAGTGAAAGCAACAGGGCACAGTACCCCGGGCCAAGGCTCCTGCAGCTCTGTGCCAGTGAGCGCGCCGTGCCCTGGGTAGAAGGGCTTCTTACTTGCCCACTCACCTGGCCTTGAGCACCCGGAAAACCGTGCCCTGTTCACACTCGTGTTTCCCAGACAGGCAATGATGCAGGTGCTCAGTGAATGCTTGTGGAAGGGAAGAGGGACAAGCCGGGGAAAGAGAAAAGAAAAGGGGGGGCGGGGATAATTCCTCTTAGGAAACACCCTCGAAAGAAACACTCCCAGGACTTGGGAGCAGAAATGCTGAGAAAGGATGCAAGACCATGGGACCTTTACTCTCTCAGCAACCGAGGAGAAAGAACTGAAGGGCAGGACGGGCCTCTGATGCCTCCAGATAACAGTATCGTGCTTTCGTGAGAAGAACTGAATCTGGAGATGTGAGAATATTCTGGAGAAATGAATATTGATTTCACTTTCATGTAAGTACACATTCCGTCCCAAAGGCAGAGATTCCAGATATTCCAATAAGAATTCTCAGCCACATGTTTCCTCCTGTAAGTTGTGCTTATAAGACACTTTCACAAAAGGTTCTAAATTTGCAAGGCAAACGAGACACAGAGAGTGGAAACCATGACTTCTCTACCCTGTCCATCTTTTACCTTTTGTTCTATATTCCTGCTGAGTTTTTAGGAAAAAATGGCTCATCAAAAATTCTGATGATACACACACAGATTTGCCTCACTTCCCCACAACTGTGTTGAGGTTCTTGGAAATAGAGAACCCTATAAATAGGATGGGAGCTCTCACGGTTCAAGTATTTTTTAACAGTCATAAAAAGGTAAGGTTGAGAAGAGATAATCTTGCAGGTTAGAATTACAAAAATAATTTTTCAAAAGCAGGAAATAAACTTTAAATCCCCTACAAAACACTTCAAATTTGTCACTTCTCTGAAGCAAGACTCTTCAACTCTGAAAGGCTGCTTACTGGAAAACCATAAAACCTTCTGTACTAATTTAGGGGTAACTCTTGTTTTACAAATGCCTTATAATAATAGTCACAATAAACTTAACATACATTCCCAGTAGTTTTCATTAGAAAACTGGAGATATATTTCACAACTGGCAAATAAGACCTCCCAATAAATTAGAAACTTCTAAAGGGGGGAGATTTAGGATGATATCCAACCAACCAAAGTAAATCCTGCTATGGCTATCAAATCAACACACAAAAATCAATGCACTCCTGCACACCAATAATGAATTCACTGAGAAATAAATAAGAAAGCAATACCATTCAAAATAGCACAAAAAAATAAATACTTAGAAACTAATCTGACTAAGGAAGTGAAAGGTCCTTTCAACAAAAACTAGTATTTGCAAAAAGGAGATCAAAGATTTCAGGAAATGGAAAGATATCCCGTTTCTGGATAAGCAGAACTAAAAAAGCCATACTTCTGAAAGTGATGTACAAATTTAATGCAAACTCAATTAAAATACCAACATCCTTCCTTATACAACTTTATAAAACAATCCTAAGATTCACAGGGAAGCAGGACCTCAAAATGGCAAAAGCAATATTGGCTGACAAGACCAAAGCAGGAGGAATCTTAATCCCCGATTTGAAATTATATTACAAAGCTACATGATTAAAACTGCATAGTACTGGTGCAAAACCAGACATTGATAAATGGAACAGAATACAGGATGCAGCAACAATTCCAAATTAGCCATTTGATCTTTGACAAAGGTTCCAAAAAACATAAACAGAGGAAAAGCCACCTGTTTAATAAACAGTGCTGTGAAAACTGGATATCTACATGGAAAAAATAGAATCTAGACCCATATATTTCACCATGTAGTAAGCTAAAGTCAGAATGGCCTGATAAGCTAAATATTAAAGCAGAAACAATTCAATCAGAGAAACATCATCCTAACTCTCTCCCCTTTAGACATTTCTAATTTATTGGGAGGTCTTATTTGCCAGTTGTGAAATATATCTCCAGTTTTCTAATGAAAACTCCTGGGAATGTATATTAAGTTTATTGTGACTATTATTAGAAGGCATTTGTAAAGCAAAAGTTTCCCCTAAATTAGTATAGAAATACTTTTTTATCTTCTGGAAGATGAAAAAATAACATTCTTGAAGATACAGGTGTAGACAAGGACTTTCTGAACAGAACCTCAACAGCACAAGAAACAGCACCCAGAATCAAAACATCCCATCATATCCAACTTCAAAATTTCTGCACAACAGGAAACAACAATTGAATGAAGAGATAATCTACAGAATGAGAAAAAAAAGTTTGCTAGCTATTTCGCAGACACAGAACTAACATCTAGCATATATAAAGAATCAAAAAAATAGAAGACCCTATCAAAAAACTGGCAAGTGAAATGAGACACTTCTCGGGAAAAGAAAAACAGATGGTCAATGAATATAAGAAAAAATGTTCAACATCACTGGCCACTAGAGAAATGCAAATTAAAACAACACTGAGATTCTTATTCCAAAAAGGATGGCTATCACCAAGAAGTCAAATAATAACAAATATTTATGAGGCTATTGGGGGAAATGAATCCTTATACATTCTTGGTAATAATATAGACTAGTACAACCACTATGAAAATCAATGTGGAGACTCCTCAAAACACTAATACTTGAAATTCTATTTGACCCAGCTACTCTTCTTCTGTGTATCTTCCTGAAAGAATTAAAGACATATTACACTGATACATACATAGTTACTTTTATAGCACTATAGTTCATAATAGCTAAGTCTTAGAAGCAGCCTGTATGTCTATCAACAGATAAATGGAAATGTGGTATTTATACACAATAGAGTACTACTCTGCTGTAAATCAGGTTAAATTGCAGTCATTTGTAGGGAAATGGATCCACCATGAGACCGTATTGTTAAATGAAATAAATCAGATATACAAGATAAATATTGAATAGTTTCTTTTACATGAGAAACCCAAAATATATATAAATAGCAAAATAAAAGATAGATAATAGCAAGTAAGGAATTAAATCCTTCTCACATGGGAAAAGGATCAAGAGACAAGGAAACAAAACACAGTACTGAGATGTGTTATGTACATGTACCGATTTTCCACAAGGAATGTAATAATTATATATAATAATTATATATAGTAAACATGCACTAATAAAGAATAAACTTAAAAAAACAAAGTATACCCCACTATAGTAGTGGGTAAATATTTACTACTTATAAAACTATACTGAAGGGTGAGTTTCAATATAGCTTACTGGATATTGGATACTTTTTCTCTTCCCCTGATTGAATCAGACTCATAAAAGTCCAGGAGTCCCACAAACCAATTACTAAGTTATTTAACAGTGGGGACCTTTTTTTTTTTCTTACATTATCTTTTCCAAGAGTTCTGGTCTCTAAAACAAAATGAACATAATTTACAGGTTCATTTTTGATTTGTGATTTAAAAAAAAAAAACCTTTCCATCTCTCTTATTTGCCTATCTACTTAAATCTTTATTACTTTCACATATTAAAGTCCAGTCCATCATATTCATCTGGTTCCTCTGAGTAGAAAGTTAATATTCTAAAATACTTCCCAGTTCCTGACTAGTCTCCCCAAATCTTTCATCAAGTGTGAGGCTAGGGGAGTGGAGGTAGGACTGCAGAGCAGGTAAGTGTTTTAAGAGCATGTACACAGATCTACACAATCAAAAACCCAAAAGAAGAATGATTTGTACTCAGCATGCCATAAAACACTAATTTCCCTCCATGTATTTTATCGCAGTCTTACTGTTCAGGGAGAAGGCTCACAAAAGCATTTTGAGGGTTACTAAACTATTGCATATTATTCCGCATCTGACTGAGAGCTTTCCTAAGTTTTTTTTTTTAATTCTTGGATTTTTAAATTTTTTATTCTTTCATTTTAAATTGATTTTTAAGAGTCAGAATCATCTGGTTGAAATGAACAGCTGCCAAGCTTTCTCGTCTCATGTAGTCTGGAACCCCCAGGTTATACCGTGTCCTGGACAGAAAAGAGGGAAAGATGCACCAGTAACAGAAGGAAGCTTTTTTCAGAAACAGCCTGCCCTCCCCATCTTGATGTCACACACAAACTTGGTAGAGGTCAGCACAGACGTTAAAACAGGATAGTGGTGCTGTACGGTGAATCCTTCCTGCCTCCTGCAGATGCTCTCACGTTCATACACACCCCACACACACCTCCAGATAAATGCAGCAGGATGGTGCATGGGAAGGGCCCCAAATGGGAAATGAGGGACTCCGATTCCAATTCTAACTTTGCTAGTAATTCACCTGAGATAACTTTTTGGTCTTTTGTTCATTTATAACTGGATTTATTTTTTCTTTTGACACAAAATAATCACACATTTATGGAGAATAATGTGATATCAACACATGGGTACAATATATACTGGCCTGACCAAGGTAACTGATATATTGCTTGTCATAAATATTTATCATTGCTTTGTGTTGGGAAAATCGAAAATCCTCTCTTCTAGGGCCAGGGATCTAGCTTAGCGGTTCCAGCACCTGGCTAGCAAGCGCAAGGTCCCTGGTTTGATCCCCGGTAACCACATACAACAATGCCAGGTGTGGTGGCTCACACCTGTAACCCCAGCACTCGGGAGGCAGAGGCAGGAGGATTGCTGAGTTTGAGGTTTGCCTGGGCTACACAGTGAGCTCAGAGCCAGCCTGAACTATAAAGCGAGACCCTGTCTCAAAAAAAAAAAAATCCTCTCTTCTGGCTAATTGAAACATAGCCAAGCATGGTCACTCTACTCTGCTATAAGACATTAGAAGTTACTCTGTTCTCCAACTGCACATCCAGTGGGGAATCCAAACTGAGGTTCCCAGGCCTCCATTTCATCAGCAGTAATGGATAACTAGGTATAGATCAGAGGTTCTCAGTCTGAAAGTCTCTAAAACCCTGAGAAATTGTGAAAAGAAGTCTATGGAGTCACCTGTGGACTTGAAAAGCAGTACCTCTCCCATAATTTGTAATATTTTTCAAATAGTTGGATTAATAAAAACCAAGTATGAAGAGCTCATTATGGATATGGAGAGTTGGTTGCTCCATGGAGTGAATTTACTCAGGGATCAAAAGACCCTTAAAAATGAATAGCAGACTAGAACACAGCCTCTCCTGGTTCAGCATCCACAGTTAGCCATGTATCTTCCGGAAGTGGGGAGTCCCCTCCAGGGACTGCTCACAGAGAAGGTCATCGAGTGTCCTCTGTGTAGACACTCAGGGTAAGTACAAGGTAAGTAAAGGTTGACTGCAAAGGTTTCTCTGGGCTTTCATAAATGATGCAGGCTTTGGGGATTTTTATGGTAGCACAAGTATTTATAGTTAATGTTGAGAATGATAACTGAAATCAATTCTTTTCCTCAAAAATAATATTTATCCTCACTCTGTAGTGATACATCTATTCCCAAGTTCAATCAAACACTGTTTCACAAGGAAAAAAGTACAAGCGTTATCTTTTCTATGAGTGGATGAAAACTCTTGTTTCAGTTTATTAGGGAAAAACAGGGATAATAACAGTGCCTGTCTCATAAACTAGTGAGGGTTAAATAATTTATGCCAGACAATCCATTGCATGGAATAATGTACTTGATTATATCATGACAATGGTGATGACAACGAGACGGAGTTATTTAAGGGAGACTCAGGTATGAAACAAAAGAAAAGGAAACGGCACTATGGCCCCTCTGGTCATATTCTGTGTGTCAGTCATTAAGACTGCTTACAGATATTTTGATTCATCTTTCCCAGATACAGCCCTATCTGTCCTTAAATTAGACATGACTAGTGTGACTTGCTCTGATCAGTAAATATAATCAGAAATCACACACATCACACTTGAGTAAAAGCTGTGAAAGCCAGCAGATAGTGTGACTTTTTCTTACTACCACTATACATTCACTGGAAACACATATTGGAGATGAAATCTCCATCAGCCAGGCCCTGAATGACATGATGACCCAGAACCTCCTTTGACTCATATTGAGCGTCTACACTGAGTTAGAAATAAATCCTTGCCACATGAGACCATTATTATTTGAGAGTTGTTTTGACAGCATCTTAGCAGATAAACCATGCTAATATGTATTGTTATTAGCATGATCATTAATATTTTAGACACTTGTAACATATGTATGAAAAGATATCTAAACACAGTAATAAATTAGTATGCTTTTTTGTTTGTTTGTTTGTTTTTGAGACAGGGTCTCGCTTTGTAGTCCAGGCTGGCCCCAAGCTCACTATGTAGCCCAGGCTAATCTTGAACTCAGCAATCCTCCTGTCTCTGCTTCCTGAGTGCTGGGATGACAGGTGTGAGCCACTAGGCCCAGCTTTTTTTTTTTTTTTTTTTTGAGATAGGGTCTTGTTTTGTAGTTTAGGCTGGCCCTGAGGTCACTGTGTAGCCCAGGCTAACCTCAAACTCAAAGCAATCCTCCTGCCTCTGCCTCTGCCTCTGCCTCCCAAGTGCTGGGATTACAGGTGTGAGCCACCAAGCCCATCATTGTGGTGTGTGGTTATCAGGGATCAAACTCAGGACCTTGTGCTTATAAGGCAGACGCCAGAACCACTGAGCTAAATCCCCACCCCTAAATTAGTATGCTTTTGATCTTACAGACATAGTTACATATGTGGCCCTCAATACATTTCCATATTTTAAACATGGAATTGATGTTATTTGAAAAACAACTCTGTATGTATTTGCATGTATGAACATGTGTGTATCTAAAAGGAAACGGAGAAGGTACTCTGGAAGTAGAATGTGAAATCTGTGTTTTTCATTGGTTAAACTTTATCATGAAATCCAGAGTTTCCACCATCTTTTACATTTTCCCCTAGTTAGTTTGGGCATAAGGTACACATACCACATTTTTAAAGGTTTTTTTCTTTTTTTCTTTCCTTTTTTTTTTTTTTTTTTTTTGAGACAGGGTCTCACTTTGCAGTTCAGGCTGGCCCTCAGCTCACTATGTAGCCCAGGCAAGCCTCAAACTCACAGCAATCCTCCTGCCTCTGCCTCCTGACTGCTGGGATGACAGGCATGAGCCACCACGCCCGACACTGTGGTGTGTGGTATTGATTGCTGGTGGGCGTGAGTCACCATGTCCAGCATTGTTGTATGTGGTTACCAGGGATTGAACTCAGGACCTTGTGCTTGGAAGGCAGGCGCTGGAACCAATGAGCTAAATCTCTGGCCCACATTTTAAAAGTTTTAAATGATCCCCCCAAAAAATCAACCCACGTGCACAGAACTGCTTTACCTGTGCCACTATTGCCATCTCTGGTGACAACAGACAAAACAAGACCCTTCCACCTGGTGAAAATTATAAAAATTTAAATCAACCAAAACATTGCAGATGATCATCAGTTTGTTTATTTCTGTTTTTAAAAATTAGCTACCTCTGGGGCCGGAGGGTTAGCTCAGTGGTTCCGGCGCCTGCCTCGCAAGCGTAAGGATCTGAGTTTGATCCCCAGTTACCACATATAATGCTAGGCGTGGTGGCTCACACCTGTAATCCCAGCACTCGGGAGGCAGAGACGGGAGGATTGCTGAGTTCGCGGCGGCTTGCCTGGGCACCATAGTGAGCTCAGGGCCAGCCTGAACTACAAAGCAAGACCCTGTCTCCAAAAAGCAAAAAAAAAAAAAAAAAAAATAGCTACCTCAAATTAGAGTAGAACCATTATCTAAAACCATTAGCCAACTGTCCGATTAAATCCTGACAAGGAGAAACCTCCAATTCCAAGCCCTGGTTGTTGCTCTGAACATCACTCACCTGCCCTTTGCTTCTGGCGGATTTCCTTCTCCTCCTGGGACTGTCTCTGCACAGGACTGCCAGAGGTTCTTCCCATGGCCCAGATGGGACAGCAGAAAGTTTCCTGGCACGGCAGGATCTCACAGAAAGTGACATCAAGCCCTGCTAAGGGGGCCTCTGTGGTTGCCAGAGGCACTGCGAGGCAGGGAGCAGAGGGAGGGGGACAGTGAGCTTATCGAGAAGCCTGGATTCTTCTGTTGAGAGTGACGGGACAGACAGGCTGGGTTCGAGGGCGAGGCGGACTTTACCTGAGGGGGCTTCTGTAGCTGGCAGGGGCAGCACTGGAGAGTTTGTGATATTGCTGGAGGAGGAGGAGGATGAAACAGTTAGCGATGCATCTTCAAGAATCCCTCTCCCCAAGGAACAAAAGATCTGAGTTCTCACCTTGGAAGGAGATTTGGGGCATGCTGGTTCTGATCTTTTAAGCTTAGTATATAAAGAAAGACTATCGTCAAGGCACTGTTAAGGGGGGCAGAAAAAAAAGTATTATGTGACAGATTTGTTTCCAGATATATCTCACACATCCAGCTGGCCAAAGATGTACTCTCAGAGGCCACACAGATGGGGCGAGGGGGAAGGGCAGCTGTAGCTGCAGAAAAACCATGGAAACCAGTACAGTCAGGCTTTTCTGCTCTCGTCAGAAAAAGCCCTGGGCTCCCTGCAGCTCAGAAGCTCCTGGGCTACTCTAAACTGATGGATTTTTCCATGTAGCAGGCTCTGGCCTAGCAGGCTGTCTCAGGTGTCTGTCACTGGTGGAAGACTACAAGAGAAAGCGTGTAAATAGTTGGAGACAGCCCATGTGTCAGCCATGCAGGAATGCGCCGGCCTGGAGTTCACGTCCCTCTGGAGGAGGCTGTCTGCACAGTGGCACTGGAAGATGAAAGGAGGCATCCACAGTGGATGCCAAACTCTTTGGCTTCCTCTCTGATATCTTCAAGCTGCCTGTCTTTTTAGAGCACAATATACCAAACTGAGCAGAGGAAGGAAAAGAAATACAATAAAGCACATGTTTCCACACTGTATGACTTCAATATAATGATGGTGTGTTTTGTCCCAGAATTTGTATTTCCAAATAGAAGATTCCTTAAAGGTTCTGGAATTTGGGAAGCTATGCCTAACAACGCTCATGCATTGAGACAGTTCCTGCTCTTCTCTTCAGATGCTCTGAACCACACGAGCTCTGCTGATTATAATCTCACTGAGGAATGGCCTCGATGTGGGTCACCTGGTTGACTTCTTGCCAGCTGGACCTCACACCTGATGCTCCAAAATCATCCCCTCATCATTCTGTTCCCCACCAAAGGTGGTGGATTTCCCAACACATTTAGTACACATAAAGAAATGCAATGCTCATTTAAATCCCACTCATAACGAGTGAATTTCCAGGGTTCTTCGCAGCGACTGATGGCTGCCCAGCAGGCTCTGCCCTGTATGGGGAAGGGGTTCAGAGACACACCAGACACATGACCCCTAACTTGCTCTCCCTAAAACAGAAGCCAGTGCTTTCCCACGATAAGAAAAGATTCTTTTCACCATGTTAATAGACTAAAAGCACAAGAAAAATAATCTCCAGTGCAGAGAGAGAGAACACAGGCAAGGTGACCAGGGCTCGAAGGCCAGAGGCCATCACAGCAGCTGCAGCAGCCTGAAGACCAGAGATCTGAGGGCACTGAGTTCCAACGAGGGGTTAATCCTCACTCCAGGCAGTGGGGATAATGGTCAAAGCCCGATTTGCTTTCTGTTTTGCTTGGATTAACTTCTCATGAAATTTGTGTATAATTTTATCACATTAGATTCATTTTCTTTCATCTTGGTGTTTCTGTGGTATAAAGTCATTAAAGATGTAGAAGAATCCTAATGAGTATGAGTAACTAAAAAGAGTAAATTGTACCTGAATTCCTATTTATTCCTATCCTCAAGTAAGCAAGAAGGAAAACAAAGAACTGGTGAAAATTATTTGCAAAGCTAAGACAAACACACTGTATAGGTTGTTAATAAAACACAGTGGCTGGGGTTTTTTGTGTGTTTTTTCAGTGTTTTTAGTTTTTGTTTTGTGGGGTGTTTTTGTTTTTGTTTTTGAGACAGGGTCTCACTTTGTAGTTCAGAGCTGGCCCTGAGCTTGCTATGTAGCCCAGGCAAGCCTCGAACTCACAGCAATCCTCTTGCCTCTGCTTCCTAAGTGCTGGGATTACAGGCATGAGCCACCACACCTGGCACTGTGGTGTGTGGCACTGATTCCTGGTGAGCATGAGTCACCACACCCAGTTTTGTTGTACGTGATCACTGGAAATAAAACCAGGGACCGTGCATTTGCTAGGCAGGTGCTGGAATCACTGAGCTAAATCTCTGGCCCAATGGTTAAAAAAAAAAAAACTATCATCTTACATTTAAATACAGATAGTCTGCTTTTTTTCTTCAAAATAGGAATTTTTGTCAGGCATGGTGGCTCACGCTTGTAATCCCAACACTTGGGAGGCAGAGGCAGGAGGATTGCTAAGTTTAAGACTTGCCTGGGCTACATAGTGAGCTCAGGGCCAGCCTGAACTACAAAGCGAGATCCTGTCTCCAAAAAAAAAAAAATTAATTTTAAAGGTTCTAAACCAGTTGTGGCAAACCTATGGTAGGAGTTCCACTCTGGGCACTCAGAGCCCTCCCCCATGGCACACAAGCCAAGGGTATTAGCTGATTTTTCTAATCTAAAACCTCAGTGTTCAGGTCTAATTGCAGTGCTGGCACTTTTCAATACATAAGTGGGTTTTAGGGGCTAGAGATTTAGCTCAATGGTTCCAACTCCTGCCTCACAAGTGCAAGACCCTGAATTCAATTCCTAGTACCCCCCCCCCAAAGTAGGTTTTGGGTTGTGGCTTGGACACTCATCTCTAAAATGTTCTCTGTCACTGCTTTAAGCTATCAAAGGTCCATGCCTGGTTCGTTCAAAGGGCTCTTTGTCTTCAGAGTAAATAGGTCAGTTCCCAGTTCAAATGTGAGAAGGAAAAAAAGACAGGAAGGAAGACAAGAGCTTGTTGTAGCACACGGAAGTTTCTCTTACCAGAATGCCATCACAGCGACAAGAGTGACAACCAGGGTCTGGAAAAGCCAGTTAGGACACAACAGTTTTTTTCCTGAAAAATAAACCTATAAGAAGGCTCGTTAAGGAACAGTGACAACTCAGTACACAGCTATGAGAAGACTGAGGTCTGCTCCCAGCAGCCTTTGCTGTCTCCCTTGGCAGGAGGGACATCTGCGCTTGCCTCAATTTGTTGTTTTACTTCTTCCCTTTCCCTCTGAAAAAGCCTTTCATTCAAAGCCTGCCACAAGACCCTCCCTTCCCTTGATACCCCAGGCTACAGGAGTCTTTCATTTCCCTGAAAGCCTGCAGGACAGCTGTCACTGCCACTTCCTGTATTTGGCATTTATTCTTGCAGTTTTATGACAGAAGACACTGCCAGAACCCACATGTCTATCTCTTAAAAGAATATTTTTGGAAATCAAAAGTTCTCCCGGTTTGAAGGAATAAATCCCAAAGAATTTCAGGTAGCATGACAGACCATGGAAGATTTTTGTGACACAAAAATTCTTACTAAGTATTCCTTATAATAATATATCAATATACGTGTTTATAAGGACAGCTCTGGGCTGGTGTCTTATTTATTCAACAAATACGTACTGAACACTACTACATACAACACTATAGGAGACATGAAAATTAGTAAATTGCTAGTGAAGTAAATGAGACACACATTAGGGATTGACACATATTGACATAAAAACTTGCACATAGAGAATGGATCAATTCCACACAACAGGCAGGTGTGGAGCTGGTAGGAAATTCAGATAAAGATCTCTGCCCAGATCCTTAAATAAGAGTTTCCTACTAATGCAAGGATTGTATTATGTTTGCTTCCTCCTAAGGATGCAGGCTAGAACCACGTTTAGAGTTGAAAGGGCAATCGCTTCTCGGCCTTTTGGCTAAGATCAAGTGTAGAGTTGAAAGGGCAGGGGACTGGGGATTTAGTTCAAGTGGTATGGCACCAACCTTGGACACACAGGGCTGGAGTTCGATCCCTGGCACCACAAAAAAAAAAAAAAAAAAAAGAATTGGAAGGGTATTAGAAGGGTGATAGAAGTTACAAAATAGCTTTAAATGGGTCTTTAGTTGTATTTCCTGGGATTATTACCTAATTTTTTTTTAAATGGGAAAAGGAGGTAGGATTAATCACACACTTTTGAATAAGTACACAACCCCTTAGAGCTATTATAACTGAATCATGCATGAATATCACTGAAAGCCTATCTGAATATCAAGAAGTCAAAGTTTACATCATTCCTACATCTCCCTGGAACTATTCTACGAGATTTGTTGAAGCAATTGCACTTAAACAGTATTCACAGAATAAAGCTTCCTCTTCTAACCTACAATCCACAGCTACTAGATTACTTTAAATTTCTATTATTTGCTCAAAATCCTTTGAATAACCATAGGAAAATGGCCTAAAATCTGGAGTCAGACTTAGAGTTACATCCTAAATAAATCCTCTAAATATCTTCAGTCTTCATTTTCCAAACCATGAAAAAAGAATAATAAATACCACTTTTATTTTTCAGAGTCATTGGGTGGTCCTATTAATACTCAGTTACTCTGAAAAGTTCTCCAATTCAAACATGCGTAAGAATTCCTTTGGAGTCTAGTAAAAACCTAAAGGTGTTGGCAAATTCTGTTTCAGCAGGTTTTGTTTGGAAGAGGTGAGAAGGCAACTAGTTCTTTCGTGTGCTCATTTCTTCCTTCACCTCTTTCTTCACCTCCTCCAACTTTAAATTCTAACTTGAGCTGGGAGGGTCTTCCCACCTCACCTTACCGCCATGATCCACAGCAAGAATCACCCACCTACCTCTTGGAGGTGGAGAAAGGAAGATCAACCCTATGGGTTGGATGAGCCCTAGGCCAGGGGACCTCATCCTCCTCCGCCATGTATCGTGATCAGCACAGAGAACTGTGTAGAAGTCGACAATGGTCCCAGCCCAGGTTCTTAACATGTCATAAACCCCATCACGTTCCCACAGTGATAACTTTGCTCATTTTCAGGCCCCACTCTCCACCCACACTTAAATATTTCAATGACCACGAAGGCCCCAAAGGACATAGGTCATCTAGTGGTTGATGGTATCATGAGAGGGAGAGTAAACGTCATAGAAACATCCGATATCTTCTACCAAGGAAAACATGCTACTTATTCTTTGTACTTTTCCAGCTCCCTGGAAGATGTTACTGCACACCAAAGTATGAGAACGACTCAAATAGTGAGCTTAAAAACATTAACAAAAGCCAGCATCTATCTACCTAGCCCCTGTGCACTCTTCTGCATGCTATACCTATGTTAGTGCACATGACAATCCTCACAATCATACCCAACAACCCTACAACAAAGTGGGGAGTTTTATCATCCTTGGGGATTTTGCAGACAGGGAAAGCGAGGCACAGGAATGCTAAGTTCCTCACCCCAAATCATACTGCTAAAAAGTTACAGAGAAATGATTTAGGTTAACATTTCTGGCTCTGCCATCTATATTTTTTAATGCAATGATATGCAGCTTTCTTTTACCTGTCTGTGAAAGAAAGAAAAAGAAAGAAAGAAAAAAAAGAAAAGAAAGAAAGGAAGGAAGGAAGGAAGGAAGGAAGGAAGGAAGGAAGGAAGGAAGGAAGGAAGGAAGGAAGGAAGGAAGGAAGGAAGGAAGGAAGGAAGGAAGGAAGGAAGGAAGGAAGGTAGACGAAGGAAATGTTCTAGAAAGGGTCCTTATGCCTCACAAATGAACTCCTTAGCTAGTAGCCTGGGAAATCTGAGCCTAACATATACTTTCAGCCTTATTTTCACTATCTTCCCTAACTAACCCCCAACCTAGTTCCTGAATGAAGCCAACTCCAAAATTGCCTCAAAACCATTCCATCTGAAACATCTCTCCAGTCCCGCTGCTCCAGGCCCTTGTGAAACTCCTGCAGCACTGAGTCTCGGCAGTCAGTATTTATCACCTCTAGGTAAAACCATTCTCTATGCTAGCTGCCCTATAATTCCTTAGGAGAAGAGGTGACATCTGACTTATGTCAGCCTTCTGCTGGCTTCTTAGGAAGACTACAAGAATTAAAGTTTAATGACTACATACATTTTTGACCCATTTTCTGACTGGGCTCTCTACTCAGGGATTCATTTGACAAGTATTTTTTGAGTGCTTTGCATTAGCCCCAGGGGATACACAGAGAGGAAGACAGACCAGGGTCTGCCTCATGACCATACATTCTAGTTAATATTCAAAGATAAGTGCAAAACAAAGAGAATTCTTATTTTCCTAGCATAAAGCAGAAATACAGAGATTGGAGATGACCAAATCACAACTGTCAGGGTGCTGTGGATGTATTTACTCTTCCCACCATTCTATTAGAAATTGGTTAATACAGAGGACATCTTTCCTATACATTTTTAGCATTTTGTGTTTATTGAGCAATATGTGTAGACACTGTGCAAGGAGCTCTAGTAATCTAAATCTTTGTAAGGTAGAAATTATAATCTGCTTCCCAATGTGATTAAGTTGCCCAGAATACTTCTACAAATATATTTATCCACGTGCTCATGTTTACTGGTACACCAAGAAGCTTGCCGGCAGCATAATGTTTTACTAGTTTTTAAGAGAAGAATTTTGAACTATTTTTGAATCCTTTTAGAAGAGTTCAACACACTGTAGCATGAAGAAAGTAACCTGAGGCGTATTACAAGCATCAGGTCAGCCTTTAGTAAGGTACCAGGTATAGCTCTGCATATTCTTTTGGAAAAGGCCACCTTTGGACCCATGATGGGTCACAGGGACCAAGCAGAGTTTCTCAACTCTCTATGAGTTACAGCTAGGAAGAGACCATTGAAGATTCTCCCTTTTGACACATCTCTGATGGAAAAGGTATGTTTCAAGTTAATAAAGAATTAACCTTCATTCTTTACTGGAAATGTTATCCTACTTGATGGAAGTTGCCTTTTTTCATTAATGAAAGCATCACATTTTTACCTTTGAAAGAAATATCTATCCTTCAATTTTCATATTAGTATTAAATATCAAGGAGTAAAAGGAGATGTGAAGAACTGAAGTTTTTTAGGGATTACCTAAAGTCGAAGATAAGGGTCTAGGTAAGGTAAAGTCACCCACATGGATCTTGGGCCTATGGTCATATGCAAGTGGAAATTCTTGAATTTCACCTGGTGGGAACAATATAAACAAAAACTGGCAAGATAACATTTCTGAAATGTGTTTGTTTTAGGCTCTTTGCTGAAAATGTCTGCTCTTTAAAAATGTCTATTAAAGGGTCAGTAGCTAAACACCTAGAGTGCCTAAGGATACAAACTAGGGAAATCTATCAACAAATAAATGGAGGGGGATCTTGATAAATTTCTCTAAAAACTTATTATTTTGTATAGAAAATATGATCTGTTTATTATAAATTAAATTTGTCCACTTTTCAGAGGAAGATGTAAAAACAGCTAAGAAGTATATGAAGAAATGCTCAATGTCACTGGCCACTTGAGAGATGCAGATGAAAACAACACTGAGATTTCATCTCACTCCACAAAGAATGGCTCCTATCTTGAAATTAGCCAGCAACAAATGCTGGCGAGGTTGTGGAGAAAAAAGGAACTCTTCTCCACTATTGGTGGAAATGCAGACTAGTACAATCATTATGGAGATCAGTGTGGAGATTCCTCAAAAACCTAGAATTAGAGGTGCCACTTGACCCTGCTATTCCCCTGCTGGGAATGTACACAAAAGACTTACAAGGGGCCGGAGATTTAGCTCAGTGGTTCCAGCGCCTGCCTTGCAAGTGCAAGGTCCTGAGTTTGATCCCGGTAACCACATAGAATGCTGGGCGTGGTGACTCATGCGCACCAGCAATCAATACCACATACCACAGTGCCGGACGTGGTGGCTCACGCCTGTAATCCCAGCACTTGGGAGGCAGAGACAGAAGGATTGCTGAGTTCACGGCAGCTTGCCTGGGCTACATAGTGAGCTCAGGGCCAGCCTGAACTACAAAGCGAGACCCTGTCTCAAAAAAAAAAAAAAAAAAGAATTACAAGATTCATATCACAGCAACATATATCCACCCATGTTTATAGAAGCTCAGTTTGTGATAGCTAAATCTTGGAAACAACTCAAATGCCCATCAACTCTAGACTGGATAAAGAAGATGTGGGTTTTTTTATAAAATGGAGTATTATTCTGCCATAAAGAATGAGACTGAATCATTTATCCTCAAATGGATGTACCTTCAGGACACAGTCATAAGTGAAATAAATAGGTCACAGATGTGCAAATAACGTATAATTCCTCTGGTATGAGAAATCTGAAGTTGTAAATGTGTTCCAGAATGTATGGTTGATATTGTGAAATAGTAAATATTCAAAGGGAAATGGGGTTTAGGGGTAAATAATGAAGAAAGGAAAAATTGATGGTAAAAAAAAAAGGAACAAAGCTTGTGTATATAGGGGCAGGGGGTGGTAGGGTGGGTAGGGAAAGGGGAAAAATGAGAATTAAGTTGTATCATATACTCGTACAAATTCTCAATGTGGAGGGTAATTGTGATGTGTATATATAATGTACCAATAAATAAATAAATTGTGTTTACCTTGTTGGGGTTTTTGGAAATAGCCCTTCTTGGAGAAGATGTACTAACAGCTCTGCTAAATTTACTTTAAAAAGAGAGAGAAAAAGTTGATTACTATTCAGATGCTTTTCCAGGAGTTATATGACAAAGACCCAGGCTGTCACAAACACAGCAGTATGATTTTCTTTCGCAATAGAGTGGTAATTCGAAAAAAGAAAAGTCAAAGCAATTGGGAGCTCTCAGTGTGGGAAAAACCTTTACCAAGCACAAATGAATATGTTAAAGCATTACATTTCTTTTTTTCTTGGAACTACACCCCAGGAAATATGTGCTTACTTCATTAATTAATGAAAACAAATAATAACAGTTATTCCACCCTTGAGTACTGAATATGTTTTCCTAAATTGGGAAATGATACTTTTCTTTCTGAAAAGAAAAGACATCTTTTGCTAAAATTTAGTTCTTCCTAGTATAACAACTCCCATGAAAAAAACGTTTTACTTTTAAAGAAGCAGCAGGAAAATAATTTAAGAAAACTATCACATAAGGTGATTATATTCTAAAAATGTTCTAAGAGAAGAGAAAGGACTTCATTATCAGGTAGACCAGTTAGACTAATCTAGTTATGGACAGAGCCCACTCTTTCTTTCCCCAAACTTTGGACATGCTGCATATACCTGATTGAACTTGCTTGACTGGCTGAAGACTTGGAACTACTGAGTCCCTTTAGCCTGGTCAATTTACTGTTCCATAGTTCTAATTCTTCTATTCTTTCTTCAAGGTTGTTGGTTAGTTTGCAGAGCTGCTTCACAGCCCCTACATTTTCCATGAAGATTTGGTCCTAAAAAAAAAAAAAAGAAAGAAAAAGAAAAGAATAGAGAACACACAAATTTATAGTTTGAGGTCCCCAGGGAACTCTATATGCCATTCAGAGATAATCAGAACCCACAGTGGTAATGGTTATACACTTGCAACTTCAAGTTTATTCAGGACAAATCTGAAGAGGTTTGAAATTTAAAGCAGTCTTGCCAAACTGCGTAGTGAAACTGCTTCTATTCTATTTGCAGTAAAATGGAAATATGTCCTTGTAACTTGAGAGAGAGATTGGAGCTGAAGGACACTGTTGAATTTGGAATCCAAAGATTTACCTTCAGTGACCATTACGCTATATTTAAACTCATAAAAAGGAAGGCAGAACAGACTGCTGAATGTTGATTTTTATGCTCATCGCTAAATCTCCTTTAAAAAAAAAAAAGACTCCAGCTCTCCCTGGTAAAACAGTGCATCAAACTTGCAGGTGATGGAGGGAGGAATGAAGATCTGGGCTTTTCTCTGAATTCTGCAAACTACTAGATGTGAGGCCTTGGGTAAAATGTAAGAAGCGCTTTAGACTTCAGTATCTTCATCTGTAAATAAAAGGATAATCCCTGAGGTATTAATTCCCACTTTAACATCCTGTGTACAATTTGTATTTTAATCTAACCTTTTTCCCCCACAAAATTTTTTTTAAACACTTAATTCTTTTTGTTCAAAGAAAGTCACTCACACATCAGAAAGAAAGAAGAAACCAACTAAAACCAGAGAAGCTAGGCCATGACCTCTTCTACTCATAGCTCACACTATACTTGCCATCTGAACACATTTATCTATCTCTTGGCTAAAAAACAAACAAAATCCAAAACTGGGAAGGTCTTAGGAGCTAACTCTAACTCCATGACTTCTCTTCTTTTTCCTCTTAGAAGTTCAAAGTTTCACAACACTCTGGGTCTCATAGTCTAATATGACTGTAAAGTGAAAAGCCTAAAGTCAATGCCTCAAGACTGTGGTTAGGAGGTCAAATCCAGGCTGCATGTCTTTGAGATTCTCATCACACACACTGGAGCCCCACGCGTTTCCAACACTCAGTGATCACTCTGAGTGAGAAAGTCCATCACTCGGAAAGGGATCAACAGCTCAACACTGTGGATTTTTAAGGCTTACTTTATGTAGTTTAAAGACAGGTGTGTCTTTGAAACACTGCAGGACTCTCTTAAGCTCCCAGATGAGCCACCAAAGTCTAACAAAGCCCCATGAGCATTTCTGACCACTATGTCTGAGCCTTTATTCTAATAATTACCTCAGATAAAACTGGTCCCTTAAAGTTAGTCCAAATCCATCATATCCAGGACTTTCTCAGAGGCAACAAAACAAAATGAAACAAAGTAAAACATTTCCTTAAAGCATGCATAGGCCTTGGTTATGAAGTTTTATGTCATTTTACTCGAAACTTTTATCAGAGGTAACTATTAGAATAAAGGCTCAGTCATAGTGATCAAGCAAGGTTGTGGGGCTTCGTTAGACCTTGTTTTGTTCAAAACAAGCAGCCCGCAAAAATGCAAAAGCAAAAATGAACAAATAAACCTACTTTAGTTTTGAGTTTCTGATTTAACCTTACTGAGAGGATTTATTTTCAGTGTCTTCAAAGTAAGTTAGGAATGGTGGCATACACATATTATCTCAGCTCTTGGAAGGCTGAGGCAGGAGGATCAAAATTTACAGCCCAGCCTAGGAAACTTAATGACTTAGCACAATCCTGTCTCAAAAATTTTTTAAAAATTTAGAAAAAAGAAGGGGATATAGCTCAAGGCAAAGGTCTTGAATTCGACCCTAAATACTACAAAATAAATCTTCAAAGCATAGTGATTCATTCATTCTTAGATAAATGTATCCTAAACACAAAATATAAGTGTGCAAGGAAAATATAAACTTTATAATATTGTTAGTAGTAACAGTGATGGATTATACACACATACACAATATATATTTATAATTGGTTAAAATAAATACATGATTATGTTTTAAATCAGTTTTGTTCATTAAGCAAAGAGATATAAATGTAAAATCAAAACACTAAAACCCTAGCAACATTAAATTAACAACATTGCTATGAATTCCTGATATTTTATATTTTTTTCCCTAGCTACGTCCACTACAAAGGATTGGGGAAAAAATATTAACAATATTAACAATAAGCACCCTCCCTGCAGTCGCTAAATGCTCTTCTCACTGCAGGAACAAGGGCTCTTTCGAGACGGGTGATTCCAGGCTTGGGAGAGAAACCATCACAGAGTGCAGCAGTTGTGTCAAATGACTCAGGAGGCGAAAGTTCCCATTGGCCAAAGACAGAACATCAAAGGAATAGTTACTGTAATAGATAAAAGAATTAAATATCTTTAAAAAGTATCCTGAGTCCTATTCAATTTCTGAAAATATTTTATTGGTTACCTTTGGAAGATATATGAGATTTAAGTCATTTTTTGGAAAAATTGTAAATGAAAGAATGAAATTATAGCCTACAATTCCTGAGTATCACCTACATATTTGATAAGGGAAAGTTTTTCATTTTAGAAGAATTTCAGAAAATAAATAAAGAAGAAATGATAGCGTATCATTTTCTAACACTCTAGTAAAACAGTGGATCTAGACAACAATTCTTGATAGTTACTAAAACCCTAAGTCCATATCTATCTATCTGTCTATGAACACTGGAGAAACTTTAGCTCTATTTGGATTTGATGATATACATTTTTATATATGATAATAGTATTGTGGTTTAGTTCCTATGAGGTGGTCCTCCCCTTTTTAAAAAAACTGATGTATCTATAACAAAATTATATGATTTTGAGGATTGTTGTAATACTATAGTTGAGAGGAGAGTATTTGCTAGAGGATTTAAATAAAATAGGGTTAAACAATTTATGGCTGGAGTCTGAGACATACACAGAGTATTACTATTCTATTTAATTTGGTATAAAATTGAAATTTTATTAAAATCTTTTAAGGAATACATTTAAAGCAAAATTTTTAAATCTCACAAAAAATTCCTCCTGACTTTTCTAATCCTGGTACAGGTTTTCCATTATTTCTAAATTTGTTTCAATAAAGATAAGACAGAAATTATAAAACTAAGAAGACTCAGGGATTCTAAATCACAGTGAGTATGACATGATTACTTACTGCCTTTACACAGCAGAGAACCTGATACTGCACTAACTGTGCTATGTACAATGCCCTGTGTGTCAGTTCATGTCCACCCGGCAGTCACCCTGTCCGACCCCTTCTGTGCCCCGCTCCCCGATGGGCAATTGCCACACAGCAGTCTCAGCAACCTGCCCTGAAGCTCCCACTCTACCCTCTTCTGCCTGTCTTTGTTGGCACTGTTTCCACGCCTCTTTCTAAAAGTTTTTGTTAGCATTTGTCTTCTTCCAGTAAAAAAAAGCTTGCTTGCTGACCAGTGTCAACTGTGATTTAGCCAAAACCAAAGCAGATCATGAAGAATGGCGATAAAGTCCTCTTTATACCTCATTCAGTTCTCCCTACAATGTCCTCCCCTGTGGGACTTTGAATACTGCCTCGTGAGATAAGAACAACATCTGCAGAAATCCAGTTACTTGTCAGTAATGCTAACAAGTCTGCCCTAATTTCTTCAATTCAAATTTCCCAGCACCAAATGTCTTCCAGATAGGTTCAAGGGGAAGCAAATAATTCATGTGTTTTCCTAAAGAGGAAATAAAGATGAGAGAATTTACTACCAGCTTCCTGCTTATAATGATGGCCCTCACTGACTTTAAGGATCCAATGGAAAATTACCAAAAAATAAATTTCCAGGGCACGTGGTGGGGCTGACTCTTGCTGAAATACTTGAAGTTCTGATTTCTGCTCTCCACAGTAAAGCCAGTATAAGAATATTCAAAACATCGTTTCCTTTAAAATGTCCTTTTCTGTGAAGGTGATAAGACCTCTGCGAGAGTACTATAACCAGGAAGGTGCATCACAGGTGCCTGAGGAACTCTTGTCTTTCAGTTGTGGGAATTAAACCCACATACTATGCATACGCTCTTAACGCTGAGCTGGGTCCCCAGCCCTTCGTATCCTGAGGCGCAGTTGCACTAGTTCCACAGGCTGGCTGAGAGCTTTCAACCTTCCTGCCTAAGTCTCTTGACAGTGGCATTATAGGTCTGCACTCGCATGGCTGGAACTTCTTTTTAATGCACAAGTGAAGACTCTACTTGAAATCGAATTTATTTGAGCTGGGATGGTTATATGTTGGAGCATCTTGAAAAGTGTCCTCATTTGACGTCCATCACTATAATCCTATCACTGATCCTCACTTAATTACTCATCTCTGTCCCACTAGGAGCAGTTTTAAATGGGGCCCACTAGTCAGCTGAAACACAGCCTTACCACTGTGATGGAATCAAAATGATTACTCCAACTTTGCCATCACAATTTACTGGAGTGACTGTGGAGGAAAAACAGTGCCTGCCTCAAAGCACACTGGACTCTTACCACTGTTTGAAATATGTGCTTTGTGGTCAGGCTACACATGGAAAGAGTGAGCACATTCCTACACCGAGCAGGGGCAGTGTGGCCTGGATCCATGCGCATGGAAACAACCTGGGCTTCTGCAGCATCAGAGCGACTGTGGGCCTGCGGCTCTGTGCCTCACTTAGAACTCGTCCTTTCCACACAAGCTCCCCTCGCACTCCGTGCTGCAACCACACGGAACCATCTGCCCTCTGCTGAACACTGCGTAACAAACCCGTGTTAGGGAATGCCTGAGGAAATGCAAGTGTGTCACCAAACACCATATTTAATCATCATCAAGGAAATGGCTTGATGGTTTGGCTGTAGATAGCAAACCGGGCTCCACCCAGTTAGCCCTTTTTCTGGGACGGGGAATTGGCCAGGAAGCAGATAAAAGCCCTTCACTCCCGGCTTCACCTCTAGGAAACTCTTGGACTCTGCTTCTGCAGTTTCTTGGATCTGTGCAGATCTGAAGATAATCAGCCTGCAGATCGGGGCACAGCCAGGCAGAGGAATGAACTGTCCCTCTCTTTGGAATGGTAACTAATCCCCTGTCCAGCAACACTGAACAAGGGGAACCAGCTTGATCATAAAGAAAGCCGTGAGAATTCGAAGAAGGCCTTTGTTTCTTTCCCGGTAAGAGAGAACACAGATCTGAAAACCTCTCCTTTTAGAAATGATGCTCCTGCTATTGATGGATTGAAGTTTTATAATAAAGTCATGGAATAATGTTGTCTGTAATTTAACATTGTAAAAAATTATTGCTAAAGGGAGAGAAACTATCTTTAGCCAAACGTGTGTCTGGAAATTGGAATTTTGAATAACCCAGTTTTAGATCTGTGTCCAAGAGTTTATCATACGAAAAGTTCATGAGACCCTGATTTTAAAAAGTAGAATCCCCAAGGAGAAACACAGGCTGTTGAGATGATATGGAAGTCTGGATTTCAGCTGAGTTTTCAACAGGTGCCTGAACTAGAGGCTTGCTTCATATGTGTACGTCTCTTGCAAAGAGGGTAACCCTCGCCAGGCATGGTGGCTCACGCCTTTAATCCCAGCACTCAGGAGGCAGAGACAGGAGGATTGC